>VXAV01006213.1:33806-44470 GCA_013399715.1 Alectura lathami
AAAAAAAAAAAAAGCCATCGTATTGTGTCCATGATCCATTATATACACAATGTTGTGGCCAGAAATAATTAACAGGCACCAAGTGGGGCAGTTAATCATTTGGCTGCATGATTGTACCTGCAAGGCTTCTTTAATTTGGAGCCAAGATTTGATAAAAATGGCTAATGTCAGAAGAGTTCTAACTTATCTAAAATGTGACCAGAGAAATAGTAGTTTCAGTCGTGGCTCCAAACATCGTACAGGACAGAGTGTGTTGGGCTCCTAGATGTAACTTCAAGCCATCTCTAATTCTGAAAGTCTATGCTATGGCTTTCAATTTTTTTCCTTTTGACACAGCTGATTTCCTAACACCTTTTGTCTAAAGTAAAAGGGGGACAAAACCTTTTAGAAAAAAAGCTCAGAAGATGTGATGAATTAGCATGCACTTACTTTCAAAAGTGCAGGATTTCATCTACATTTCATTTACATTTCAGTTGTTCTGACTTCTTTTATGAGCAAGTTGCCCTGTCGTTGAGCTGATCAGCTCTCACAGATATATATATATAAAGGTGGTCTCTGCCCCCAGGGAATTTGGAATCTGAAATGCCCCACGCCATTCCAAATGCTGACTTGGGATACTAACAAATCTAACCCATGGCTCAGCACAGGGGGAACAGCCAGCTAGAAAATGCTGCTGGGGAGGAGACTTGGAAGACCAAGCTGAGGTTAGAATTGATCTTTTTTTTTTTTTCTAAGAGGTGCAACAGAACATTGTATGAGANCTGCCCCCAGGGAATTTGGAATCTGAAATGCCCCACGCCATTCCAAATGCTGACTGGGGATACTAACAAATCTAACCCATGGCTCAGCACAGGGGGAACAGCCAGCTAGAAAATGCTGCTGGGGAGGAGACTTGGAAGACCAAGCTGAGGTTAGAATTGATCTTTTTTTTTTTTCTAAGAGGTGCAACAGAACATTGTATGAGAGAGAAATATTCTGAAGTTTTTATGTCAGTGTGTTGGTAAACATTTATGTTAATCACATGTAGTCTTTAAAGCTTTCACAGGTGAGATGCCCTGACCTCTTCATCCTCATGAGGTTCAGAAGCTTCTCATCAGAATGGCCTTGATTAAAATGGCAGCGCAGCTATCTGTAGATTACTGCTTTCCATAATTTATACTGTTATCTCTGCCTTCAGACTGATTTTTAATTTTTATGTTTGCAATTATAAGTGATTTATAGGAAGATTCATTGCACAACCTGTTCAGAACAATTAAATTCACCTAGGTTGAATAATCTGATGTTCACCTGGAAATAACCAAATCAGTGGCATTATTTTACTGAATTTGCAGCTGCTTTAGGAGTACAGATCTTACCCTTCATTTTCTTCTCTCAAGTACAGCAGCTGGGGGAGGGGTGGGAGACCAGTCTTAATTCATAAGAGGTAATTAGCCAAGTTTGGAAGGTGCACACTAGTTACAGAATGCTGTATATCTCGTGTAGCTGATTGCAGCACAGGTTTCTGAAGGGTAGCTATGATTTTTCCAAACACTGTTCAGTAATTTGAAATGTTATTAGGGGATTAACTTCCATACAAAAAGCTAAACTAATACTTATTATACAGATTATAACAGCGAGTGGGCTGAGAAGCTGTTGAGGCCATTATTTTGCAGGCTGTAGCCACAGCCAAAGGTGGAGGAGGCTGTAGGATAACCAGTCCCACAAGAGGAATGGGGTGGCACTGTTGTCTGCCATTCCTCATCCTGGTGACATCTGCCAACATGAGGCAAGCTGGTGGGCTTCATCTATGAATGCGACTCCTAGATGTTGGGCTGGAAGAGAAGAGGGGTAGGAACTGTTGTGTGTTGCATCATTTTGATATAGGTGCAAATCAATCAGGCTACTTGAAGAAAATTTTAAGAAGATTTCTGAGTGTTACACATTTATTTGTTTCACAATTTTGTTGATACTGGGTAAAGTCATTTTGTGCAGTCAGTATTTTTAAACCACATTAAATGACTTGTAATTATTTACTTTTTGTCGTGGTATTAGCTGTTGCTTATTCTCTCTCTCCCTCCTCGTCAGGTTTTGTGCAACACGGGTGTCATGGTTGAGAACAGAGTTTAAGGAAGAAAAGGGAAGTATTCCATAGCATATACATCACGGTACACTGCTCTCTAGGGGACGCTGCGGTNGGCTTGTAGCTGCAGTAAAACCACCCATTCCCTGGGAGCGAGGCAATAGCAAATGCAGACCTAGTTTTAAATGAAGGCCATGCAGTTATGACTGTGGAGAATGGCTGTGGGAGTTTGTGGCACAGTAGTTTGTGCCACTGGTGATGGAGAAGGAAGCTCTTAGATTTCTCTGCTGAATAAATCCGCACTTAAGTGTGGGGCTCAGAGCAAGGGCTGCAAAACGGATGTTAATTGCTGGTTGGATAATACCCATGTGCAGCTTGAGCTTCCAGTGGAATTGCGACTCTGTTTTTGGAAAAGAAGGGTCTAGATGATAGTTTGCTTTCTTTTCTTTTTTTCTTTTTTTTTTTTTTTTTTTTTTTTCAATTCCGGGTNCAATTCCGAGTACTGGTTTATTATTAATTTGAGGAAGAAAAAAAAAAAAAGAATAATAAGAAGGAAAAACAAAGCTACCATCCTAGTTAACAGTTGTTTTTTTTTTTAATGAACAAATGTACTAATTATATTATTTACACTGAGTTGTATGTATTCTTTGCCTGGAAAGTGCTTGGTCAGTCCAAGTATAATTCTCAGCTAGTAACTTAAATCAAGATATCTACATTTTTGCCTTCATTCTGGATTCTTTGACAGATTAACTAGCAGACTTCTTCCTAAAAGGTTTTTGCACTTTTTCATTAACAAAGATCCTAATTCTGTTATGGATAGTAAACAATCTCTTCTCCTCTTGCCTACCGTATTAGTCAAGGCTTCCTTTTCTTTGCATTTTAGTGCTATTTGTAAAATTGTTAGCCTAGCCCTCTGTTTGTACTGATATATGATTAAACAGCCTATCAGATGTGCTCTATACACATTTCTGAAATACATTTGCTGTTCTAATTTTTTTGCCATGCATTTAGCTTCCAGCTGGGGAAATTATTCAGAACATCACCACATCAGGTTCCCATTGCCTCCCTTTGTCTATTCTACTGGTAATATCCTTGGAGATTTTCTCCTATGGGCATCTCTGAAACCATTAATTGAACCACTAGCGTGCTTGTTCAAAGCGTTTCCCTCACTTGGTTTTCTAAAATGGTTTTTAAGCTTTCCCTACATAAGTTTTCTGTTTCCCTAGGCTTTCCCTTAACTAATGGCATTATGATGGTCTCTTTCTTGTCTTCAGGGATCTCTCCTGAACTATATGAACTTGTAAAGTGTCAGTGAAGACTTCTTTCGCTTTCTGTTCCCGCTTTTTTTTTTTTTTTTTCTCTCTTGGATATCTGATGTCTAGTCTGTGGGCTGAGCCCTGAGGTAGCCCTAAGTACTGGTATGTAATTCTGCAAGAGAAGAAAGGGGCATAAATCACTCCCTTACTCACTTGCGTGGACCATTCAGGTAGGGCTCAATGTGAAGGAACAGTTGTTATCACTCAGCTGATGGGGAAAACAAGTCATACCAGGAAAAGGTTGGCACAGATTACCTTACCAGTGGATCAAGGAGTAAATTCTTGTGACTGGTTATATCAGGATATGGTGCATGCATCCTTAGTGCAGCTATCCAATCAAAGTTATAAAGCTCAGGTTAAAATAACACTGAAGTTTTTTAGGATGTAGCTGGTTTTATGTGTAAATTCAAAGTTAAGGGAAGTCTTGCATTGTGCTGGTAACTTTAAATCACAAATGTGTTGTAATATTACTTTGATTTAGACAAATCATGCAAAAGCTAATACTGTCAGAGTTCTCTTAATTCAGTAAAGCTTAGCTGCCATTAAAAAACCTTCACTTTTTCATTTTTTTTCTCATTTTTATAGAGTAAAAGGACAGACAGATCCGGTCCGTGTTGCCTGTGCTGTTTGCCATCCTGTCAACCAGAGGGGACACACTGGGAATGCTCTGGGGCAGAGGCGATGAAGGACAGAACGTGCAACAAGGTACAGCCCTGTGCTCTGCTCATGCTGAAGGACCTCAGCCAGGTGCCTGAGTGCTGCTGGCAATCACCACACACTGCTAACTATGATTTTGTGAGAAGAGCTGTTACCTTCACTGCTGCCGAGTGAAGATGTGGTGTAACAATTGCTAAGATCAAGGGAAGGCACTGCCCCTCAGAAATGTCTGCCAGGGGAGAGGTGAGGTTGGTTATGCACTGATAAGGCACTTTACATGGTGATCCCCTCATGTGAGCCGCAGTACTTGCCCTTGGTAAGTGTCAACTGTGCATAATTTCCACTGGTACAAGAAAGCAGTAAAGGTGGGGAAAAGCCTTAAAAATCTCTCGTATAGAAGTATTCATGGAGGTTGCACCAGG
Organism: Alectura lathami; assembly: GCA_013399715.1. NCBI lineage: Eukaryota > Metazoa > Chordata > Aves > Galliformes > Megapodiidae > Alectura > Alectura lathami. The sequence continues at coordinate 38,261 of VXAV01006213.1, forward strand.
TATAGTTATATCTTAGGATAGTTGCAAATTAATTCTTTAAATATATATATTTTTTTTAGTTTGTGTGAAAAATATCATTCTGGAAAGTGAATTCTTAATTCTTTGTTTTTATCCTGATTCAAAACAAAACAAAGCCAAAACAAACCCCCTCATATTGAGAGATTTTTAGCTGTATGATTCACTTTTGTTTTTGTTTCATTTGGTTTAGCCTTTTTCTTTTAATACTTAATCAAATCTTTCACTTCTCATATTCTGTGGATGGGTTCAAAAGCCTTTTTGTTTATGTTACGAATTGTTCCATATATCTGTCTTGAGCCATGTTGGCTTCTCTTGTCATTTTGACGCTGATTTACTGGAATGAACTTATATTTTAAACTCTGGTACTGTTCTTTAAATGCCTCCCATTCTACATTAACATTTCTCAATAATAGTTAGTTCTAATTAGTTTTTTTCCAGCCTGTTTGCAGGTCTAGCACAATGCCTTCTGAAAATAAAAACATACTGAAGAATATTAAACATTTTAATACAATAGGTGATCAAGTGACTTTGCTGGTAGTTCATCCATGTTCTACTTATGCTTGTATTCAATTATATGTGTATCAAATAGTCATTTAAATCTTAAAGAACAAAGTTTTATTCTATTAGAAGATTTGCTCCAGAAATTAATTTTTTCAGTGACCTGTTGTAGACATTTCAAAGGCTTTTGAGTAGGACATAGACTTCTGTTAGGATGTTCTAAAAGATCTCTCCTACTCCTACTGACATTTTTTGAAGGCATTCTTGCTGCCCTCTATGTATGTGTATAGATCTCCTTGTCTTGATCTTCTGCAGGTTTTCAGTTCTTATAGAGATAATGGAAAGCTACAGCATTAACAGGGTTTCTTTCTAGGCCTTGATGAAATAAATTTGCATATATGTGTACCTTTGTAATTCTGTTTTAATCCAAACAGTTTAAAAATTTACTTCTTCATCTGTCTTTCATGTGCTGGTATACACACATCCATTATATGTCCTCTACAGCAACAAAAAATTGGACAGGAATGCTTTACTCAGTGTTTCTTTTTATCTACAAGGATTGCTTACAACCAAATTTATTATAAATAGCATCTGCGGATGTACATGAGCATAGGGACATTGAAAGATAGAGGTAAAATACATTGTTTGGAGCCATACCAATTAATACTAGCGGAGAGCTGATGCCTTTGCAGTATGCCATTCTGACTGGTGTGATTGTTTTCTCTTTATATACTATTTCTTCATGGTTTGCTTGTCTTCAGGTATGAATTTTAGTCAAATAGAATTAGAACTATGGTTATTTTATTACATATATTACTGTTAGTCTTAGAAATCCAAATTGTGAAGCACAATTTTACTGTGCTAAGCACTGTACCGTTGTTGAACCAAAAGACATTTTCAAATAATTTAATAAATGAACTGTTTGTGTCATGGGTCAAAGGCAGGAATAAAGCTTCCAAAACATCCAGGTGAGAGATCATGGATATTGGTGACTGAAGGCTGTGAAGAACTTGGAAGGTGAAGAAGACGCTTGGAGTTTGTTGGAATGGAGGGAGTGGAGTACTGGCTCTGCTTTGCTGTAGTGCTTTGAGCTGAGCATATGCAGGGCAAGTTTGCTGCTAGGAGAAAGGTACTGCAGTAATAAGGCTATGAGTAATGAGGACAGGATGTGTGTGGATGGACAGGAGAAATCTTGTATAAAAAGAATACGCAAGTCTTCAAAGAATGCATTCCGGTAACCGGGTTTGGATGGATGTCTTGAGAGAAGCAGAAGGGCAACTTCCTTCAACACCAGGTGCTACACCTTGCATGAGTAGATGCTTACAGCAAATGTGGCACTAGTGGATTTCATCTCTCAAATTTTCAAAAGGGGCAGAGCTTCAAAAGTAAGACAGATTTCATCCATGCCAGGCTAGTTTTACAGGTTTGATTGGAAAGCAGCAGGATGGGTAAAAATCTCCTCTCTTTTTGCAGCACTATTTCTTCCTACATATCCATATGCATATGCATATCCCCATCTTTGTGCCTGCTAGTTCTACCCTAAGCTTCAATGCCAATTTTGCAGCACTTAGGTGACCCTGTAAATCTGACATTTGACTTTTTTTTTCCCTACATGCCAGAAGCTGAGATGCAAGAATAACACATGAATGAGCACAGACTTGAGACAGGAGGATGTTTGTAGATAAAAGAACTGTGGCAATCTCAGCAAGAAAACTGTCTTGCTTGATTTTTCTGTGTTGTGCTGTGGTATGAAAGAAATGCTTGACACTATTGTCATGTTACCTTTCTTCCCAAACGACTCACAGGACCTGCAGTTTAGACAAAGCATTCAGACTTAAGGAGCAAGCAGGGCACCACATGGTGCTCCTTAACAGCAGCTACATGAGTGTTGTGCATTCCCATCTGCATCACACAACCTCATCCGTGGACTGCATTGTGGCTTCCTTCTGCTCCTTTGTGGCTATAAGAAACAAGAGAGTTCTTTGCACAACTGCCCCTGCTGTGTGGAACTGGGGAGGCCCGTCCATGTATACCCCATGCATTAAAACCAAAACAAAACGCATAGTAGGGAAGGGACAAATGTGGATGCAATGCAGGGCTTTCTTGTGTCTGAAATTGTTCTGAGTTTTGTTAGAAGCAAAGTGGGGACAGTGCAGAATCGAAGGGAGTACAGGAAATCAAAGGCTTTGCTTGCCTTCCCCATGCCTGTGTTGCACTTACGTCATGGCTCGCCTGTGGCTAAACAGTAAGTTGCCAGGCTTCAGTCACAAAGCATGTGCTCTTTTCCCATTAAATACATGTTTTTTGTTTATTTTTAAAATGTAACTTTGGAGACAGGAACATATGGACCCTGTCCATAATGCACATCTGCAAATTTGGCATGCATATAAATGTGCATGATTTGTTGCTGTTCTAATCAATGCCTGTTAACAGTGTAGTGTATAGGTAACGAAAGTATAAAAGTACGGTGTAATGCAGTGGAATGCAAAAGTATATTTTCAGTTGTATTCTGAAAAAGTAGCAGAAATAGCCCAATGTCAAATGCTATTTAGCATCATTTTCTAATGTCTGATACACTTATTCATTATGTGAGCCCACTGATATCTCGCTTATTTTGCAGAACTTTAAAAATATTGATTTTATTTTGTTTGCCTCTAGGTGTACTGAATTTGTTTCTTATGGTTTCTCCTTACAGTTTTTGCAATGACCGAGTGATGGTACTCCTATTGTCATGTTGTGTGAGACACTTGATAGCTCCAGCGTAATAGCTCAGTATACTTCTTGCAAAATCTAGTATATCTGACAGGGAATGAATCCTACATAGTTTCTCTTCTTGCTGTTACCATCTTCCCAAACTGAGTGGAGGAGGCTGTAATCAGTTCTAACATTAGTGTGTCTGGTCTGATACCTTTATGTCTAGACAATACTGGAAGAAATACAAAAAGAAAGCTAGACAAAAAGCTTCTCTGTAAACCCTGCCTGACTCTGCAGTGGTGAAGGCAATACAGTGTGTGGTTGCATTTTATTCTTCACTATCAGTATACGGAAATAGCAAGGCAAATGGGAGAAAAAGTTATTAAATGTGCCACGTATATTAAAATGGAACAGCATTCACAGATAAATGAGTCGATCTGTACATGGCAGTGCAGCCATCTCGCTGTGTTGTCTGTAACCTTTAGCCACAGCTCAGACTGCAGACTTGAGTTACGTACTGACAATAACCACACTGTTTTGCTGACTTATTTTGGCAGTTTATGTCCGGTTACTTTCAGTGGTTTGCAAAGCTGACATTTCCCTTTAGTGAACCTGAAACTCTTTTCTATTGTATTGCCCAGATATTTTTAACATGCTAGATGGTAATGAAAAGCAGAGAAAAGAGAGCAAGGCTTCCTTCTCATTGAACACATGGAGGTGTGGGTCATACAGCAAATATGAGGGGTGAAAGGAGCTGTACTGTAAATGAGGATTGGGCCTAAGACAAGTACTTTTGTGGTCAGAGGCATGTTTTTATGAATTCCTCATGCCATAAATGCCACACTATTGTTTGTTCCTTAGCAGATATTGCAGTTTGTGAAAAAGAAGAATATTATCCTTCTTTATGGTAAAGTGTATCTGACTGAGTCAATTTGTACTGGTAGCTTTCCTAAGTTAACTTTGCTCTGCATTCCCAATTCATTTAATAGTTTTCTTCTTGCTTCCTACTTTCAAGCTACCTTTCTTGAGTGTATGGAGGACAGGAAGCTGATAGTTATTTTATATTTCAAGCCTGCTTAATTTTTAATGAGACTGAATAAATTGTAAAAAGCTTCAGAACGCTCAGACCAGTTAATATTTCATGCTGATCTACAGAGACAACTATATCGATCTTTTAAGCATCTGCTAAACAAGACAAGGAATAAATCAGATTTTGGTCAGTTCAATTCGGTTGGTGAATTAAATAGCTTTTAGAACATTATCATCTTTTAAAATGTTTTGTTTCCACTTGAGTAAAGTAGATTTTAAAGGCAGTATTTCAACATGTTTTTTCTCAGTGCTCTTCGTTTTTACCAGTTTTGTCTCAGTTGCTTCTACATGTTATAGAGGGATGTGGAAGCGTAAAAGAAGGATATATGCACTATCTGCTTCATGCATACGTACCTCCTGAAGCAGTAGTTGAGTGTCTCCTACTTGTCTTTATTGGCTGTGTTTTGGACATAGGTTTTGACTATTTAGCTAATTTTAATTTACTCCACAGTTACACACCTAGAAAAAACTCTGAATGCACTGCAAAGCTGCACCATAATTTCAGCCTGATTTAGGGAAAACCTACCCATCCTAGGCTTCCTGACTGTGACGCAGAGATGACTGAATAAACTTTGATTAGCTCTAAATTGAATATAGTATTTGATATTTGTATGTTGTTTTTTATCCACACTGTAATGTGTGTATACAATCTTTCTTTTTACTGGCTTTGGGGCAGCAAATGTGAGAAGTTGATTTCCTTGCAAAAGGAGGGGGAGATGATTATGTCCGTTCAGATGTCTACATAACTGTTCCATAAACCTACTGGTACATGCTTTCAAGGCTTCTGAAAGGTCCTTTTTATACCGAAATAATTTCGTAACATCTTTGTGGTGACTGAGTCACAAATTTCGCACCCAGCAATAAACAGCAGTTGTTGAGCTGATAAAACATGGAGATTTTTATTGAGAAGCTGAGCAGGCAGTCTTGGAATAAAGTTCTGGAGTTAAATTCTTAGCTCAGAAGAAAGTATCCTAGAATTTTAATGGCCGCACAACTAGATTGAAGGAAAAACCATGCAATAAGCTTTTTGCTTCACAAGCTTTTTGCTGGTTTGACTAAATTCAAGTATTAATATCTACCTTATTGTGCCTAGGAAAACTGTACCCTGTAGCCTACAACAGGTATATGAATACTTGTCTTGTATAGAATACGCAATTAAATGCCTTTGTAGTAAATATGCAATTCAATATAGTCTTAAATCTGTCTAACCTAAAAAGGTTAGGCATCTTTTTGTTTATGAATGTAGATGTGAAGAATAGAACACTACTACTTTTAGTTTCTTCTACTTGTTTTCCTTGTTTAAATATACTTTGTTGTATCCTGTTCAAAGAGGGTGTAATAGCTGTGAAATCTTCTTCAGCATGAAGCATTTCATGTTATCAGTGCCGGGGAGGTTTGGGGTTTCCCAGAAATATGTCTCTGCTGTTACAGAAATTAAACTTGAGGACAAAGAAGGAATAGAGAGACTCAGGCAATAGAATTATGAAGGAATTGGTGCAAAGCTCCATGCTCTGGGAGTTTAGCAATTGACAATTAGAATGATTTTTATTTTTTTGTCCCTTCCTAGGTGTTGTGGACTTGATAGCAGTTTGTTAACTTCATGAGTGGTGGGATTCATGGTGACCACACAGCATTTGTATCACGCTCCTGTCAGCTTCCTCAGAATCACAGAATCATAAAGGTTGGAAAAGACCTCTAAGATCATCTAGTCCAACCATCAACCCAACATCACTATTCTAACTAAATCATGTGTAGGTGTGGCACTTAGGGACGTTTCTTGAACACCTCCAGGGACCACCTCCCTCGGCAGCCTGTTCCTGTATCCAAGGGTGGCCTTAGCTGGGAGAAGGTAGTGAACACTGGAGTGGGCTATTGAGTAACTTTATTTTTACTTTATTTACTATACTATAT
>VXAV01006213.1:44846-56602 GCA_013399715.1 Alectura lathami
GTTGATATGATGAAACATTGTCATTTCTAATGTATGTGTCACCCTGAATTACCATTCAGATTCAGTATAATGACATGATTTGTTCTATATAGCTGTTCTGGAATTTCAGGTATGTGGTAGTTTCAGACGCTACAGATGTGAAGCCAAGTATTAAACACTTAATAAAACTGCAAATGCTTGCCATCCAGATTATAGTTGGACATTTTATGAAAAATTCTTCCACTGGTAAATACAATCTTTAGTATTTTCCTTATATAGCAAGCACTAAGGTCAGTTTGGATAAGGAAAATGACAAACATGCAGAGTCTGAAACTGAGCTCCAGAACTCTGCTGCCCTAACTAGAGCCAACTATACTTGTGCTGAAGCCAGAAATCCCTTAATTATCAGTAGGAATAGTAATGCACATACGTGATGATTGCTGTGCTCTTGTGACTGGTATAGTGAGAAGATGCGCCCATCTGGGGAAGAGATTTTACCTCATCCTATGGAGAGACAGAATGAAGGTGGGAAGCTTCCTATGCTGTGTCACATGTACATGTATGTCCTTTGTACACTTGCGCACTACGGGAAAGCTGGAACCTTTTTTCTTCTGAGGCTGCTTTGAAAATCGTCAGGTTTGGAATCTACACAGCACTTGGGTTTGAAGGACATCAGTGTCACTACTGCTTGAAATTTCAGTGGAAAATAAATCTAAATTTTTTCTTCGTAACTTAGAAACTTTGGTTTATGTGTTCCTTGCTGGGCACATTAAATGGAACACAGCACGCTAAATTAGAGTGATGAAAAGAGACAGGTACTGCTTATTAGTGGAGGGTATTTCCAAGTATTTGACTACGAGCCAGGCCAGGTTTTGCAAAATCTTTGGCCTTGAAATGTTTTCTGTGGCCCCTTCTGCCACCCTGTAGAACAGTTATATTTGCTGATGCTCACATATGCTAATGGTAATCAGCTGTCTAGGAGTGACACCAACATCAGTCAGTGAAAGGGGTAAATGTATTTGAACAGACCATTAGACACTGTGCTCCTTGAAACAGACTTATGCCCTAAATACCTTACAGGAGTATGAATCAATCTAAACTCCTAGAAGATATTGCTCAGTAGCAAGGAGATCAGGACTCGACAGTCATAAGGTTACTTCTGACCTCAAGTCCCACCAGCCATCCCATTGTTCTTGTGCTTGCTTTTATGTGCCCAAGGCCTTCGTCCCTCTGTGTAAGGTTGAGGAGTTCTGCCATTAAGTTCACTGGGATCAACTTCTGTATTGCAACAGTAAAGCATTATGCAACTATTTTAAGATACTTGTGTAAATGTAATTAGATAAGGATGAGCTGCATTCTCCTTTCCTCGGGGAGTTATGTACAGTACCTTGATTAGAATAGGAGACAGATTTAACCTGATTGAATCATTAAATGGAAATATAAGACAATGAACATTAGCCACTTAGTTCATTTCATAAATTCTAATAATTAAAACTGCATGTGCAATAATAATGGCTTTTCAGATATGTATGTAGGAAAAATGCACCTTTGATATGTTGTGGCAAGGCATAATGAAAACATTTAGGTAATGGAGGATCTGTGTAATAGGAGTTACCATACAGAACCTGCAGCTGGAAATATATAAACACGTTTCCCAACAGAATTTCACTACGTCACTATTCATTAAGAAAATCGGCAATAACTGACAAGATAGGCACAAAATGAATTTTCATGTTGCTGGGATGAAGTATGGCTCCCAGCAATTAATGGTTTTAGTCATATTAAGCAGATAAATAATGCTATCTGACATTACAGTATTTCACATTACACTAAAATTTTGTAACATTTGCTCATAATATGACTTGAAATATGTTACCTAGGAAAAAAAATGTTATCTCTGGAACAGTCAAACCCCATTAGAAACCTTAGGCTTGAAAAATCACAATGTTAACAGTTATATCCCCTAGCAAAGGTTTGCTTTCCTTAAATAGTGTTAAATTTAAACCCAGAAGCTCTAGTCTCTTTTGGAGTTACTCTTTCATAGTGCATTCAGCTTGAAAGGAAAATTTAGTGCACAGAATGTACTGTGTATTGCTGAATGCTGGTAAGTGAAACACTATGAAGAGCTACAGAAAGAGGGTAGGTGAAACCACATCATTGAGGGTCATGTTCTCTAAAATATTTTTCTATATTCTGCTTTATAAAAATGCTCTTAATATGACCCCGTTTACTTACAATGACTGGTAATTTGATTGTCTTAAATTTCATTTCAGCTGGCATGTTTGCCTTTCTCATAGCTGGGCAAACTCTGAGTACCATTATTGTCATTTAAAAAAAAAAAAAAAAGCACACAACCCTTGCCCCCCACCCCCAAACCAACCTGTAAAGTACAATTGGTCTAAATTTCCAATTCCTGTTTTCCTGAGTAACTTCTCTGATTTCAGCACTTTTATTTATACAAGTATAGTGTTATACTGGAAAACGCCCAATGTGTTCCAAGCATTAATAGAGATTGAGAACAAATACATGAATATGATTTCTTTCTTATTTGATGCTAATTTTATTCCAAATTCATTGAGTAACATGGAAGAAAATGTGATTGCTTGTCAAAGCTCAGATGCAGTTTTTTGTTGGGACAGAACGCAGTGGATTTGGAAGTGTCATGTTTAGCTGTAGGCAATGATGCTTAGTGTCTCAGCACCCAGCTCCCACTGCATTTCAACAAGAGTTAGCAAACAACCTTCCCTTGGGCTCCAGTGAAAATCCTTGGCTTCCTATTCTGTCTGAGCTGGAGTTTCACTTGCAGGAAACAAGCTTTTTTTCTGAGGTCTTTTAAGGTATTGTTTCCTGAAACAGTGGAAGATGGTCCAAGTGCAGAGAGAGCACAGCAATTCTATTACTAAAATATAAAGATGTCAAAATTGAGTATGAAAGAACTACTAGAAAACAAAAGCTCTCAAGATTGGTAGGATTTTTAATACAGTAAGCCTTTCCAAATCCAAATAATAGACAAAACAGATAATCTTTTACACGTGCCAAGATACAATTTTATTGCTTCTAAGATAACACTGCATTTCGGCATTACTTTGACATGAAAGTACTGGAAAAGCAAAAACAGTTTATGTCTTATGACATCTGTCCTACTCTATGTTAGTAGAAGGTAGGGGCTTCTAGAAGACCTTGCTGACAATGTCATAAGTGCACACCAAAAGCTTAATTATGCTAGCAAGGGCAAACAATCCCTACCAGTGTGTAATCTAGAATTTCATTATCTTCACCTGAAAGTACAATATTTAACCACAGTTCTTATGTGACTTTAGTGTTCAGAACAGATTCTAGTGATAGCAACTATATACATTGGACTTATTTCTAGCTTTTTTAATGAAATGGAGAAGAAACAGTCGGTGCCATATGCCCAGCTGCTCTTTGAGGATAGATGACCAGCCCGTGCTGCAGGACCTGCCAATGAGCCAGTGCTTTAGGAACCATTGGCTTAAAAGGCTTGGTTCCTGACTTCATCATCTCTCTGTGCTAGTCTGTATTAGTGTTATTGCACCTTCATAGTATCAAAAAGCAATGATTTTATTGTGCTTATTTTAAAAACAGTACGTTTAAATCCAACCAAACTTATCTGAGTTAGGTATATAAAAATATACATGTAACAGCTCACATTATACAGTAAAAAAGAAAGCACCCGTGTTGGAAAGCTTACTCCTTTCTTTGGAAGGAAAGCTGTCTCCATGTAGTTGCTTCAGTAACACACACTTATACGCACATACATACAAACTAAAACTTTAGCCACATGAATCTGTCCCCATATGCGGTACAGATGACAGAAGCCCAGAGGGGTGATATGTCTCATTCTTTCTCCATCACAGAGCTGCTGCCATTCAGACCGTGTGAACAAGAGTATGGCTTGGGTAAAGTGCGAAAAGCGTGAGATAAATTATGCTCCATGTGGCATAATTCCTCCCAGGAAACAGCATAACTAACAGCCCACAAACAATTGTACGTTATTCTGTTGTCAGAAGGAGCAACTATCAGTATCAGCTCCACAACCCTTGCCAAGGAATGCCAACATGGGTGTTGGGCCACGAGTGCTGTCTCTGGACTGCAGTGGGGGTTAGAGAGAAGGGCCAGTTGGACATGTTGCACTTGTAAAGCTATGACCCATGGGGCTGCTGGATACCTCCTTCAGCACCCCTGGCCCAAACTAGGAGAGCAAAACACAGCATGGACAAAAGGTTGTGGATCTTGTCAAACCTCTTCTCTGTATAGGAGAGTGAAACTAGAAGAACAGAGAAGTTGTGGATGCCCCATCCCTGGAGGTGCCCAAGGCCACGCTGGATGGGTGGCCTGATCTGGTGGGTGGCAACTCTGCCCATGGCAGTGAGTTGGAACTGGATGGGCTTTAAGGTCCCTTCCAACCCAAGCCATTCTGTGATCCTATGATAATTCTAAATTGTTAAATACTATTAAAAAAGATGGCTAAACAATTTAGTCTATTTAAAAAGTAGGCTTCTTTCAATCCTAGTTGCATTTCACTATGGTAGAAACAAGTATTTGAAGAAAATATATTACTGTTAAAGATCCTTAGAGTTATGTTTTAAGTGTCTTTCCCAGGTCAGGGTCTATTCTACTATGAAAAGTTACTTTTTTTTTTTTTCCCAAAAAAAAAAAAATAGAACTGTACTAATTAGATATTGTATTTAACCATGCAAAGAAAGTACAACACTATTTCTACATAGTTTCTGAGGTAAATGATAAACTGGCATGTTAAAAATATATGCAAGTCATTCCGTTTTGAGTGTGTCCCTTGCCCATCTTCCCCAAAAAGAGAATGGACACAGTGACTTCAGTAAAGTGGAGAAAAGGCCTGTGGCATACTGCTTGGTATACTTGTATCATAGTTCATCATGGTTTCTTGTGAGGTCTTCCCCATAGTTAGTAGCTTGACTTCCAACAAACATATTCCAATTGTCCAGAACCTCCTCTTTTGTTAGTTTTTGATCCTGGTGGAAGGAAAATAAAATCTCTTTAAGGACATTTTCAAAGTTAAGTAACAGATACCAGCACAGACTTACAAAAGTCCTGGGACATAGAAAGGTCTTCAAAGAAGCAGTCTAAAGGTTCAGGAGTAATGGCAACTGTCACAGTAAGTGAGATTTTTGGTCCCATTCAAGTCCCTCTGGCTTCAGTTGGGTCAAATTGCTAAATGAAATTTCTTTGTAATTGAACCACTGCTGAACAGTATATGAGTTACCTGGTATGTGGTTTTGCCTGTGGTTTGATTTTGCCTTCCCAACAACAAAAATCCTCTGGTGTATTTGGTTGAAGATTTAGGTTAGCAGTTTAAGCCTTTCTGTGTAAGAGTGTTTTGGTTTTTCAGACTCCAGCTTTGCTTGCATTACACCTCTGATGATCACCATCTAGGATCTACTGAACCACCAGTCTCCCAAGTCAGCTGATACTGGGTTTGTTTAAAACAAACAAACAAAAACCCTCAACCCTTAATGTCACTTTTTGCAAAAGTGCACTAGAACTGTAAGTACCTTATCTACATCAGATTCATAGACTAAGTGCCTGGCTTCAGCTAGTGCGTGATCGTAGTCTTGCGGGAGAATCCAGTGCTCAATCTCCTCTTTGTCCATCTTCCCATCCTTGTTGAGGTCTCGGAAATCTGAAAACTGCTCACGCTCTGTAATCACCCAGTCAGGCTCTGGTCCACCCTCTTCATTTGCAAACATATCAGCTGGAAAGGAAATAAAGATCTCACTCAAGTCATACTTAAGGTGAAAATTATGCACAAACTGAAGATATTTGCACAGCGTTCCTTAGAGGAAGACTAAACCTTTCACTCTTTGCACAGCATTTCTTTGTACAGAACATGAAATGTGAGATGCAGAGTAGTTGTGTACATCTTCTTTCAGGCCTGTTTCTTCATTGTTGGTGACTCTGTCTGTTCTTAGAATACCTTAGTATCATATCAGCCTCACCAGCAGTGCACTGTTATGAGAAGTGAACCTGTCCAAAGGCCTTCAGCCACTTAATTTGAGTGGAAAAATATTATTTAAGGATCTTTTGTTAAATTGCAATCACAGGCTTTAGGGCTGGGCTCAGTTACATGAGGAGAAAGGGACTTGGCAATTTTATCTTGTCCTTGCCAGCAAATGTCGTTGTACATAAAATCAGATTCCAGACAACAAAGTGGTTAAGGGAATAAAGGGCACAGGGGAAACTCAGGAAAACAAAAAAAATTGCTAAATGGAACTTGAATATTTTTGTCCTATTTTTAGAGAGGTCTGTGTAAGAGAAATCCATCTTAGTAGATAATTCCTTTTTGACCATGCAGTGCTGCAGCACACTCCAGTAGAAGATATTTTCTACAAAGAAAGTCCTGGAGAAGTTGTCAAGCACCAGTGGTATATCCTGCCTATTGTCCTTGTCATAGCTTGGTACTTTGGGAGAGAGTACCATTTGTGACATAAGACGTATAGATTATGTACACGAGCTGCTCTGTACATTACTCTCGTGTTACACTTCAGAAGCCTCAGTAGGAAAATCCTACAGTGGCAGATGGTGTCTGTATAAACAGGGCTGGGAGAGTAGCAGTGATCATTAAGAGCAAGTATTGATTTACATCTGTTCTTTTAAGCTCAGGCCTTCCAAATCACAAGTAGTAGCAAAAGTCCTTCCAGAAACGTAAGTATGTTTGCTCTACCCTTCTGGTCACTGGGGCCAATCAACTGTTTCCTTCTCGTTAGGGCTGCTCATTCCTCAAGCCTTCCATTCTTCTATTTACATTAAAGCTCACTTTGCAGATGGTGATTCTATGACTTGTGGATTTGGTTTTCAAGGATATGCTAAGGAAAAGTGCATCCCACAAGACTGGTCTTAGGGTCACAGGGTCATTGGTACCTGTGAGAGGTGTAAACGCAGATCTCAAAGCTAAGAATAGCCTTCTCTAACCCTGCAGTGGATGCACATATGCTAGGCTGAAGCTATTGGCAACTGTCCAAAATATCCCAAAATACTTGGTAACTGCTCACGCACAGTGAGAATTTAGTTCTCTGTGCTTAACATGACTAGAGATATTCTGCTTCGCTGCTTTTATAAAAATCTAAATCACATTATATAAAAGTCAAAATCGGAGAGAGGGAGGAAGGAAGGATGAGGGATGAATTGCTCCACAGCCTTCTACAGATTTCCTCCTCAAATATCTGATCCAGAGACTGCATTTTCTGAACTTTGTTCCTTATAAACTATCAAAGCAGAGATTTGGCTGTTTTTAACCCAACCTGATCAAAAAGAAAAGAACTGTATTTGAAAAAGGGAAGGAGCAATATTTCAAGCAGGTTTTCTCAACTCATAAGGAAAACTTCAGACAACACATCCACATTCTTTTTTGCATTTTTAAAGTGCAAATTATATTGTTTATTTGAAGCATCTGACATGTCCTGTCAATTTGATTTTTATCATCCTTGCCAACACGGGGTGATCGTGACTAGAACATTCTATGTTCCTATCTATAGAAGACTAGAAAAACCAGCATTCACATGGTAACAAATGTTGACAATTACCTTATAATTATATGTAGGTAATGTCACTGAATGAACAGAAATTACTGTGGAAATTATGCTGCTCTGTTATTTCAGTCATAAATGAACAGCACTCACATTCTGAGGCTAAATATAATTTACAAGGAAAAGAAACCCCCTGCCATTAATTAACATGTGTACATTGTTCCTGATTATATGAGAAGTGATCTTTATAGCACCACTAGAAACAGAAAGATTCATCTGAGTTTGCACTAATGCTTTCCTGGTACTACTTTTTGATTAAAAACCCATCAAAGTGAGTGCAGCAGGAGATTTTAGCTTTTGGAATCAGCAAAATTATACAAAACAGTAAAATGTATTACGTACAGCTGATCTCTAGTCCTGCTTCCATTTTGTTTTCACATGTCTAAGCACAAGACAGCAGCTGAATGCCTAGAGTGACTGAAGTTTGTGTAAATTAACTGTGACTGATCTGCTGTTGATGTTTCCCATTCTGTTCTCTTTCTGCCACTTAAGTAATGCACAGCTATCTTTCACACACTTCACAACTTTTTTGAGAATCTTAAATCTTACTCCTATTTTTATACAGTTCATTTTTAATGCATCATCTTGTATTTCTACAAGAAACGTAATGGCAAAAATGTTTAGAGAACTATGAGGTTTTACCTACTATTAATCTAGGAAAATAATTAGTAGAAAATAGGTGACTTTGAAGCACAGAAACATTCCTCTTTGGTTTGTTAATACTGCTGCAGATTTGAGAGAAGATGGACAAATGGAGTGGAGATTTTGTAAGAAACAAACTTCAGTACTTACCAATGTATTCATCCTGATCCACAAAACCATCCTCATTTTTGTCTATGTCTTCTAAGGTTTCCTGGAAAATAGTTTTGCATTGAAGTAATCAAGAGCAAACTGAGAATTCTGGCTAATCCCCTGCTTGGTCATTTCACATTTGAGCCCTGACCTGGACATCATGCTTAAAAGCTGGAAGTTAAGGGCAGATACAAGTTGGCATCAAACACTTTGTATCTGATAGCCTGGTGTCAGCATACATTTCTGTTTATTTTGGTGCACATCCATACCAAAACTGTTTCCGTTTCAGAGCAGTCTAAGTGCATTTAACAAGTCTTCCTTGTACTGAGAGCTCTAAATCAAGTGAATTTCAAGGAAAGTACCCCTTTTGGTTCCCTAGTTGGCTATTATGTGTGTGTCTGTGCACCTCTTTCTCAACCCTGCCTGGAAAGGTTAGAGAAACTTTTCAAAACTCATCTGAAAAACAAAAGTAAAAACAGGGTCATTGCTTTTGCTCTGCTTACTAAGACAACAATGTTTTTCATATGCTCAAACTCCTCTGGGTGAAGGAAAGCAGTGAATTCTTCACGAGTGGCAGCCAAGTCTCCATCCAGATCTGCAGTTTTGAATCTTCTTTCATCTCTGGGCAGCATTTTTTTAAAACTGTGCCGATCAGTTGCATCTTGGAATTCTTCTGGATTTTCTGCAAATTAATCAAGACAATCTCAAAATTATATTCCTTTTGAAATGCACTGCCACAATGAAGCCCCCTAATTTGCTGACATATACTCTGACAGAGTCTAGAAATGCAAAGGCTTATTGCCAGAATAGCTGCTGTGTTAAACTGGAATTTCTCTTTCCTATGGAGCTATGAGGGTCAAACACTATGATTTTAAAGGTGACTTAGCAGCATAGGTAAGCTGAGTTAAGCCTTCTGTTGGAATCCAGGACTCTGCAGTATCATTTATTATATATCATCGATGTAATTTTTAATCTGCTTTTCTAAGTATTGCTTAGGCAGTATTTGGAGTAGATTTCATTCACAGAAGTCTTGTTCTTGTTAGGAATCGGTATGATCCACACAACTCTTCAGTTTCAAAAAGCAAGCAATCCAAAGAAAAGTGGTTTCAGAAGCTGGCAGACTGACTGAAATTACTGAACTGCTACGCCTCTGCTACAGGAACCTATCAATTATTTTCACTTTAAAACAATAAGATTTTTTCAGGGTGTTCAGTGGCATAAAACGAATGGAATTTGATATAATTTTTCAAATAGGAAAACTAAACTGACTTAGATGTGAACTGTGAAATTGTTATGAGTATTTTTCATGTCGGTAAACAAACATTTGAAAAACACTAGGCCAGGAGTCACAGATGGGAATTTTAAGTGTGCATTAACACAAGATAGTAGCTAGCTGTTCTCCAAATCCTGGGGATTACAAAGAGCAAAGACAGAGGGCCGAGAAGGGCTCCCAGGAGTAGTGCTACAAGGATGAGAGACAAATATTTCCTTTAAAATATGCGGTAAACTCAGTTTTAATCTAGGGTTTTAATCAGATTTAATCTTCTACTTTTTAGTGCTACTGGAATATTGCTCCAGAAACTGCCTATAGGGTAGCAAGACAATGTCTTCTCATTCCAGTATAAATGTACTCATGGTCAATTAATACCCATTTGTTGTTCTGTCAGCACTGCCCTTTAGCTTAAGTGATCTCTACTCTTTCTTTCCCTTCCTTAACTTAGTAAAAGCAAAAGGAATGCATGTGGGAGGGAAAAAAAAAAAAAAAAAAAACCATCCATGTATAGTTTTAATGTATGTTTCTTTGGTCTTATTTGGACTTTGATTTCCAGCTGATCCCAATCTGAAGCATGTTCTTGTGTGAACGATTTTAGTAACTTTGTTATAGCTTCTTCCCAGTCTAAATTTTTAGCATCTACACTCTTAAGGATTTAAGTGAGACTGCATTACCAAATATTGGTTAATTATGCAGTATATTGTTTTTGAATGAAAGCATCATTTTTTGTGTTTAAAAATAATATATTTCTAACTGGAGTAGGAGACCTTAATTCACCTTTGTTAGCACACTCAATAAGCCTTCTACAAAACTTTCTGTGTAGCAGTGACCCATATGGAAATGGCTGCAATGAAGAAATAAGTGCTTTTGACCTCTGAGCATCTATAAAATTTAATGTGATTTCCAAAAGTCCTGAATGTGCTACCATGTGAAATCATGCCTCATAACCTCAATTGTCATGGAGCATATAATCTGATGATGTCGCCTTACCTAGATAATAACCGTATGTGGCTTGTTTGTATTCTTCCCAGGCGATTTTGTCGTCCTTGTTTGTATCATAGTCTTTCCAAACTTTAGCAACGTTCTCATAGATGTAGCGTTTCTGTACCCGTTTAATCCAGTTTTTGAGTTCCTCTGTTGTGAGATAGCCATCTTTGTCTTCATCTATTCTATCCACAATCTTCCTGTAAAAAGAGAGCAGCATCCGTAAGAGTGGAGAGAAATCTGCATGTCAGTGCAACTTTAGTAACTTTTATCTGGTCCTGATTTTTCACTAAAATGTAATGCCCAAAATTTAGAAACCTGTCCTACTGGCTAAGGCCTTCCTGCATTTTGCAGACTATCTTAAGGATCATTTCTCTATTCATTATTCAGTATTGCCACAAGTAATTAAAATGGAACACGTACTATCAAAGTTAGTGAACAAACTATCTCAGATGATACCTCAATTTCTTTGATGGTATCTACTGACTCTGGGGGACCTGCTCAGTGTTCTTAGAGAGTGGCTAAGCTGGACTCAGAGTAGGAAAATAACTTCACCTCAGGAGAGAGCCTGTACTGATGCTTGCCAGAGGCAACCAGGGCAAAAACCCCAAAACTTGCTCTTAGGGAGAAATTTTAAACTATTTTCTGCAGATTTAAGCTGTTTCTTTTCTGCTCATTAAAAAGATCTTTCTTCAACTACTGTTAAACTTGGTCCTAATCAGCAATCTGCTTCCCTGTAGGTAAAGGAGGGAGAAGTGGTAAACTAAGGCAACTGTTGCATGGACTCTTCTTGGTGGAGTAAGAGCAACACTGGGCAAAGTTGTCACAAGTGGAAAAGCTGCTGCGAGATGGTTTAGGTGGACTTATAAATAGAAGGAACTGCGATGGTGGAAGGAAAAAAAAAAAAACGGTTTCAACTTGATTCACGGGAGTATGGAGCAGCAGGCCAGTGACCAGAGGTGAGCGGGTGGCGGGTGAGCCCCGTCCGACACCTGGCCCAGCAGCTCCCTCCCGGAGGCTTACTGCTGGAGGGCCAGAGAAGGCGGGGCAGAGAAACACGAAAGCGCCGGCTGCTCGGCGCTCGTTCGCTGGGCGCTCGGACCGCAGAGGCGCGGGGCCGGGCAGCGCCGCGCCCCCTCTCCGCC
>VXAV01006213.1:63556-82856 GCA_013399715.1 Alectura lathami
CCTGCCTAAGGAAAGCAAACAATACCAGAAAGAAGTATGTAAACTCAGGCTGTGTATCATCTGCCAGAAGCTACTGAGCCTAATTGTCTTGATGGAGTTTTTGCCTGTCTGCCTACTTTACATAAAATGGACATTTCTTTATTCTATATTATTCTAATTATTTCTATATTCAGCATGTGATTGCCTGAGGATGGGCTCTCCTTAGACTCCATAACACACTGAAGGGAATACTGGATGCCTTGGAATTATAGGGATAACCAAACTGAGATTCTGGCTACTTAAATACGCTCTCTCTTCAAAATATAATTCATAATACCAGTGTTGCCAAACCTCCAGAAAGATAGGCCTTTGTAGGCCAGTGTCTTTGACCAGCATCTCAGCCAGACAAAATACTTGACTTTAATTATCCAGTCCTCTGCTTTCTGTGGCTAGGATTACTTCTTTAGTCAGGAACTGATCTCTTCCTAAGTAAGTTCAGGGGACAGTGGGAGGAATCAGCACTGGCATAGTTTGCTATTTCCATGCTGTCTTGCTAAAGCATACGTCTCCATAGTTTTGATTTATTATTTTTATTCACAGAGTGAGGTATTATTATCACTGGATTAAAATGAAAAGGCATCAGGTAAGCTAGGAATGTCTGATAAATGGTGTCTGTCATTCTTGAAATGCATAATAGCACAGTAGTACAGATATTCAGTTAAGATCTTAAAGTTCTTAGTTAGGAAACTACTGAGATTGCAAAGCTTCCCTCAGAGCTGCAGCATCATTCCAACAGAGCGGAGAAATGTGTGCAAGGATGAATATTTGCCTAAACTAATGCCACTTGTGGGATTAATGTTGGGTTGAATGGTTCTGGTTCCTTGCTCTAGCAACCCATTTGTTTTTGTTTCTAGCTAATGTAACTAAGGGAAGGTGCTGGCGTGTGAAAAAGCGCTATATTAGCCATGTACAGTTTGTATTTAACAAGTGGGTATATTTTGTCAGAAGGCAAAGGAAATAATAACATCAAATTGGCATGTCAAAAAAGCATGCATGTTTAATAAATAATATTTGATGTCCATGGTTTTATTTACTGTTTCTTCTTCTCTCTTTTTCCGCCTCGCCAGTTGCTCACCTTTGCTAGTTTATGACATGATGTTTGAGGAAACATTGCATTATCACATGCAGCAGACATCAAGGGAGAGAAATTGGTTTGTCATTAGTAGTAATTGTAAAACCAACTCTACAATGAAGCCTGCTTTTGGCCACAATCTCTCTCTCCTGGGAGCAGAAGCGGAACAAAATCCGCCACCCTCATCTGATGAACATTTTTAACCCAGGGTTAAAATCTTCATGTGCAAAGGTCAAGTGTAAGACGAGGCTCATTTCAGAATTGAAAGATGCATGCAGGCTGTAGCTGGAGAGCAGCCTGGAGTACAGGTATCCAGGGGAACAGGGAAACTCAGCTTGCTTTCCTAGCTGTTTCTTAAGGTATCATGAAATGGCAAACTTCTGGGTAAGGCTGACTGTTTTGTGTTGGTTGTGCTAGGGGAGAGATGTCAGAAAGGAGTCCTAATAACAACACACCTCCTGAAATACCTGTAGATTCCTCCATTACTCCCGTAGAGGATTCCGAAAGGCTAGTACAGCGACAAGCACCTGTCGTGGTGTGGCACATGTTCTAGAGGCTGCCTCCCTCCTAGCAGTTGTTGTTTCATATCTCTAACCTTCAGACGTAACCCTGATTTCCCCACTAGGATTAATGTTCTTATTCCAATGGAGACTAGGGCCTGACAAGATAGCTTGAAGTTCTACAGCAAATAACTGCGTCAAATGTTGCAAAGAGCTATGGCAGAGGTGCTGCAGGCTCCCATCTCTAGTACGGCGTGTAAGTGAGAAGAAACATGGACACTCAGCCCTGAACAGGCAGCCTGGCTTTCTGGGAGAAGCAGAATGGGGCTGACTTGGAAATCAGAGAGGGAAGCTGCTTCCAGGCTTAGACATTTTTAATTGAAATACAGCGCAATTAAACTACCTTGGAATAGAGGCACACCAAGTGTAAAATGTGCCTGTCCAGTGTCCACTTCTTTCAGAAGCCGAAAGCATTTTGGTAACTTCAGTGGCCTTGTTTTAGTTGTCAAGAGTGCAAAGCGCAATGCTGCACATCTTTTAGGACTGGATGTGCAGTATGCTGTAAGTATGAATTCTTTTTGCACTTTTTTAGATCACTAATTTTTATTTATGTTTACCACACAAATCACAAACTGCATGCAACCTGAAATGCAGATGTAGTGTACATCACTGTGATAAAATAAGTCGTGCTCTTTTAACAAGACAGACAGAAGAGAAACAGGCCTCTTGGAGGAGTTGTCCTCAGTGGAACATTCAATTATTTTTCCAAATTCTAACTTATCTGTTAAGGATTCCAACGGGTAATTATACTAAAAGATTCGCACAAAGAATAACACATCAACTGAATTTCTTCAGACAACAACATCAATGTCCAAAGACTTGATTGGGAGACTTTTATACAGGGCCTTACGCTGAGTACCTTTTCAGAGTTTTGTTGTAGGTTGACTGTTTGGAGTTTACAATTCATACAGAATGCACAACAACTGCAGTTTTAAGTGTGTATAAGTAGCACTCGTATAAGAAAGATTAGTTGCTCAAATACAATAATTAAAGGACATACACATTTCCAATTATTGTTTTGTTTTATAGCTATCAAGGCCACAGAATGCCAGTTTGTAACTGATCACAAGTATAGCGCCAAAACTTCTATAGGAAAGCATACTAACGAGTGCCAGAATTGTGAACAGAAGATTGTTTAGATAAACTGAGTTATGAACTGAAACTAGCTACAGTACACAGTTGTAAATGTCAGTGAACCAGACAAGTTAATTCCTTGCCTGTGAAGTAATGTTGGAATGCTTATTATATGCAGTTTATGTTTAAATATAAATATGGGATTACCTTTTAGGCTGGGAAATGGAATCGTATATGCAACAAATGTCACATCTAGGGTCTTCTGTGAGTGAAAACTGTTGTGTCAAATATGGTTAGTTTAGTAGGGTTGATGGGCTTTATTCAAGGATCCTAGAATTTATCTGCCAAGCATAAATAATTATTTAACAACTAATAGGGCAAGGCCAGAAATATAATAGCTTTTATGTTGAAATTAACATCAAGTGATCTGTAGACATCTGCTAAGCAAGCCAAATGTGGTCTATGTGCTGTATGCTTTGCCTCACTGCCTCAAAGTAACAAGCAGTGCTTATATTTGGAGGGGCAGTTTTCCTTGTTAAAATGGAAGAAAAAAAGCTCTGATAGAAAATCACTTGCACTGTTAGGTTCAAGTGTGTGATGAACATTAAATAGCCCTACAAATTTAAATAATGCTCGATGCTGAGATTTCAGCCTTACAAATGCTTTTGGTTCCTGATGTGTGCTTAGTGTGGTTCAGAAGGAAATTAAAGTCATTTTGTATTAGAAAAAAAAATCACAACAAAGTATCAGCTAGGATATTCCAGCCTTTAGCAACTGCAGCTTTCTGGGGCCCAATAAGTGTAAGAGCCTGAGCATCAGCGAATTTATTTTTCCAAAATGACCAGAAGGTGAAAGAATTGTAAGAACCAACCTGAAAAAACTCTCAAGTAGCAAAAATCCCTTCCAAGCAGATATTTGCTGTTGCCTTGCAGACATTTGCGTTGTGTACAGAAGTGTTTGACTTACATGGGTGCGAGAACTGAAACTGTACTTCCTTGGCTTGAGAGCACCACTGTTGGCACGGTTTGTTTGCTTTACTGGCTGTTGCAGTTCATCTGCTTTCAGGGCCATCCATTCAATCTTTGGCATCATCTCTAGGGGTCTTGGCCTCTCCTCTGTTTTAAAAGTATTAGAAGGAGGTTGAATTGCTGAGAGGGGAACATAATCTTTGTGAGGCAAAGTCTAAAGATGCTGGTAAGCTGAAAGGACTGCACTGGCAATTCACTGCATACTATGCAGGAAAGAATGAGAAACTCATATTCATTGTGCTTATGTATACTGAAGTTCTTTATGCCCATATTTAGATCTGTTAACACAGTAAGATTCAGCCAACTTGACTTTCTTGAATGAACAAAGCAGTAAACGGTAGAGCCTCAACAACAAATCCCATAAATGTGTACTGCCACCAGCAGCATGAATAACACCAGACCCAAGATCCTGTGGAGTTTGGCAGTGATACAGAAGACACTGTTCTGAACAAGCTGTATTCCCTTTCGTACAGGAGGTTTGGCACTGACCTCACCGTGAGCTGGCTCAGGCTTTTATGGGGGCAATGAAGGCTGGGCTCTACGCTGGACTTTGTGTCTCTGCCCCAGTCTTCCTCCTGAATACTGGAGCATGGCCTCAGGCTGCTCCGGTTGTGCTGCCAGGAGTCCCCAGGGATATCTCTGCCAGCTGGGTTAGCCAGAACACACAGTGCTCTAGCCAAAGTCAACTTCTCCCTGTGAGGGCAACCGCAGCAAGGGGAGGTCCACATGCTGGCTATGCCAGTTTTCAAATCACAGCTCACCAGTTCCCAGCAGGGATTTCCCCAGCAAATCAGTGACAGCAATCTCTACCTTGTGCTGGCAACCCTGGAGGACAGCAGTAGAGGAACAGGACAGTGCCTGGGGGAAGAGAGCTGCTGCATTGGCAAATCCAGACTTCTTCACAAGAGACCAGGTTTTGACTGTGACATTTTTCTCTGCTGCTTCAAGGTACACATAAAGAGAAAGAAGAAATACCCTTTGCAAAAGGCCTCTTCTGGGATTTCTGTATTGGAGCAATGCCCGAGGGAGTCAGTATCCTGAGGCGATGCTACATAATTCTGCCCGTGAATAAGGGTCCTTGCAGTCCAGCACAGCTAGAGAGCAATATCCAAGCTGCATGGAGAGAGTGGCCCATGAGTTCTGGTGTTTGGCTTTGCAGCCTTGACTACCACTGTGACTATGCTCGGGATGTTGTATGGTATATGGTATAATTGGGCTTCTCTGCAGGCATTCATCTGATGGGAGGGAGAGTGTTACTCTGTGCTGCTGGGTCTTGGCTTTTTGTGAGAAATGTGAATCGCAGATTTCGAATCACAGCATGTAAGATCTCTTGGGCTGTGCTGAGGGTGCAAACAGCCCGTTCGGCTCGATGATTAGGTTACCGCTTTTAGTACAGAATACCTGGCAAAGCGGTCATTTCTATGCGTCTTCTGGAGTGGTACATTATTGCATTTTAGCACTCCACATCAGAGTAATTTCCACACAGTCACTGCTTTGTCTTCCATGAAAATCAAACCTACAAGCAGATGCAAAAAATCTACCGAAGATTTCATATTATTAGAGTTTATGTCATTTGTTTTAGTGCTGCATGTTAATTACTGCATTTAAGAATGTGCCCTTCATTTGTGAGGGGTGGACGTTACTTGAAATGGTGCTTCTTGAAAAAATCTTGACACATTCAGCATCATTGCATCTCAAAAGGTTTGTGGTCTTGATTCGGCTCTCAAGCAAAGTGTAAATTGGGACTAAGCCTGCTGAAGAAATTGGTCTGCTGTAAAACTGATTTGGGGGCAGAATTAGGCCATTTGACTTCAGTGCTAGTGTGATACAGGTCAGTGAGAAAACAGACATGTTGGGAGAGGGGTATGTTTGCTGTACTGTAAGACTGGAAAGTGCATCTTTTAGGGAGACTTCTCTGAATGTGTGACCCATCACAGGCACCTTGCTTTTGGTTGCTGTGAGCCTTACCCTGAGACCCCAGGGCTAAGCAGAGCTAGCCAGCAGGTAGTAGTAAGTCAGTGTGCCAGCCATCTCATTTTGCTTGCAGTGTGGTTTTGGAGTAGAAAAGAGCTGTGCAGGCAGCATTGCCGACACAGCAGATGTAATCGTGACCGTGGCCTGGTGGTGATCAGCCAAAGGAAGGTATATGCAAATCTGAGGCTCTGCCTCCTGCACTTACCATCATTCAGACAGCAACTTCTTCCTCCTGTCCCTGTGGGGTGCCTCTGCTGGAGCTGGGTGTTTTACAGGTAGTGCACAAATTGCTGGATAAAGAGCATTGCTTTGTTTTGCCTGTTTTACCTATGAAGGTGAGTCCAGCTGTTTGTTTCTTCCTTTAACTGTCCCTTGCACCCTTTCTTCCTGTGCGAGTGGGAAACACTGCTGTCTCACAGCCCAGACGCTGTGGTCATCAGGAAGCTGTGCATGGCCCTGCACATAAGAGCATCACAGAGGTGATGGAAATCTAGTATCACACCATGGAAAAACGGTTAAGAGAGTCCTTAACATGCCACCATGCCCCCTTACTGCTCCTGTTCCTCTTGCCCTTTGCTGTCCTGCTCTGGCTGGCTGGCAGGGAACAAGGGCCTTGTGCTTTTGTTAGAAAGCAGCTTTATCTACCTCAGCAGTGCCTGAGACGTGGCCAGCCCCGTGCTTGGTTTAGCATCTTCTAGTTCTGTTTGCTGCTCTTCAAAGATCGGAATTATTACGTTCACTAGAAAAGCTGCCGTTTGGCCTGTCTTTTAAGCATCTGTCTCTCACTGTGATCAGGGACTCTCTTTTGACTGGAGACTGTCTTTATCTCCATAGGTCTACCCAGCAAAATGGAGGTGTGATTGTAGTGTGTTGGCCTGACTTAATTTAACTGGCAGAGGTAATAGTAGTAGTGAGGATGCAGCAGCACTGGCTAGCAACCAAGGTACAAAGTTTTCAGAGTCCTTGTGTATATACCTCCAGGTATGTTGGCACTGCAGCAACTGCTGCTTGCAGGGATACCCTGAGATAGCTGTTAGACTCATTGCAAAAAGCTATTGTTAGTTAGCAATGAGCTAGTTAACTGCCACAGCATTTATTCTGCTTCTTGGGTGGGTTTTGCAGCTTTTCCTGAGTTCCAGGCAGCAGTGAATGGGAGGTACTATCCTAGATAATGGGAAACAATGACAGCAGTGTAAATATTCATCCAGACGCATCCTCAGCACGTGTGGAATCAATGCCAAGAAACCAGAGATAGAAAGTGAGGGAAACAAAGAGAAGACTGGCTCCTGTGCAGAGCAACTTTATGGCTGACAAATCAGTGGAAGGATAGGGGTAAAGTGTTGCTTCCGCTCCAGTGCTGGAAGTATGAGCCCATGCCAGAAAAAACGATGACCACGACTGCTAATACCTTCCCATCGTGCTTGACTGAAGGAGCAAGCGCTGGCTGAGACTGTGTCATGCTGCAGAGCAACGTGCCGCTGACTCAGAAGTGGTAGAAGTAGAGCATGAAAACTGGGTCTCAGACCCCCAAACAGTGATGTACGGATGTTACCTGCCACAGGCTGATCCCTGGGGCTCTCATGTTTTACCCTGTGGCATGGCTTGTGTAAGCTGTCAGACTAATGAAGGTCCGCAGAGTTGAACTGAACATCTGGGAGAACACAGGTCTCTGCAGCCCTAGTCGGTGCTTCTCACTGAGCTGTGCCAGCTTGGTAGTGTCCAGAACTTGTATCTATCATCCTTGCAGGCACTTTTGGGGTGCTAAACCCGATTCCACCTTTCTGTACCCATTCCCTGTCCTGAAAAAGGACTCAGCTTCTGCTTCAGTCCAGCAGAATTGGATCTTTGCACTTGAAAATAATATCTTTTAGCTAACAGATTTTTTCTTCAGGACTTTTTCTTGCATTCTCCTTTGAGCACCATTTCTACATGCTGTTAACTTTGATAAGGTAACATAAACATACTGCATGTGGAGTTGACACTTGTATTTATAAATAGCTAGCTTTGGTGTGCAGTGTGTGTTCTAAATGAGAGGTACTGCAATTTTAAGGAATCATTCAGGTGTGCTGCTTAGCTGTTGTAGACTGACTTTGCACCTCAAGCCACAGGAGCTTTGCTGCTAAAGAGCTGGTGCAAGTTTGGGAGGAGTCCATGGCCTGTGTCTTTCTCAGTCTGTGGTTTAGTCACACGTGTAAGAAGCATGCTGGATTTTTGGTAAATCTTGCAGAGGCCAACAGGAATGAGAAATAAGTCATTTGAAAAACACACAATTTCTAGTGTGTTTTGAATTTGAGACTTTCATTTTTCACATCTGAGTCTGAAGTGCAAGAGTTCTCCGTTTCTGAGGGCCCCTGCAAGACTGAATTGCCAGCACAGCGCACAGCCTTCGGCTACAAAGGTTGGTACTGCAGTAGCCCCACCTGCTGTTGGATAGGAAAGAAGCGGCTTTGTCCTTCGATGCAGACTGATCGTGTGGGTTACTTTAGATTACCCTATCTTTTACCACACTGCTATCCTTGCATTCTCCCTTTTAAACCACATTCTTTGTGGCCCTTGTGTTGGTCGTGTTTTATGTTGATTCTAAGCTCTTTAGAATAGGAAGTATCTCTTATCTCTGCTTGTAAAGCACTAAGTAAATTTACACAAAAGTTAAGGGCTTGATAATAATAGCCAGAATCTTTTGCTTTTACTAGCATTTGATTTCAAGAGCTCTCTGTCAATCTGAATGAGAAAAAGTTCCAAAGGCAAAGGTATAATTAGGGTTCGTAAGTTGGTTTTAAACTAATCTAAGGAGGGTGACTTTATAGAGGGTGTTTTTTTCCCTTTAGAAATGAGAACACCATAAACGGTCTGCCTAAAATACGAAAGCAAATTGGTATGAGACTTTTTTATTGTCCAATACTTGTAAAAAGGATAGGCTGTTAAACGAAGTATTAAGAGACTTTTTCTTAAACTGAACCACTGCTTTTATGAGTATGAGATGAGCACAATAATCAGGAATAAGGCTTATTTACACAGAAGAATCAATCTGAAATCAGTGTGCTTTCGGAAAATAAAAAGACTTTAATGTTTTAAGGCTTTCTTTTCTTTGTATAATTTCTATCTTTTAGGGACAAATTCTGCAAGGTACTTCATGTCATCGCTATTTTCAAAAACAGTCAACAGGAATAGGGATGTTGCTGAATCAGGATCTAGGCCATCAGCGTTTCTTCCCCTAGAAAAAATAACCTGCAGTTAAAATAGTCAACACCTTCCAAAGCACCTGATTTTAGAACACCATGCTAGCCTATAGTGTGACACTTTACACTGAATTTGGGATTAGAGGGGGATGCAAAACAGCAAAAAATATGTTTGGAATCTCATCCCAGACCCTTTACTTGTGAGGATTTTTTAGGGTCGTCCCTTAGAAATGTGAAGTTTAGGGTGCATGAATGTGTGTGTTGTTATGCCTGCTTATAGGGCATGATATATACAGATAGAAATAGAGTGAAAGAGTTTTATTTAGTCTGAGATAGTGTGGAGGCTCAGGGTAGTTAATTTAGTATGTTACTAAAGTGAATAGAATTCAAATTCTGCCATTATGTGAGATGGACATTGCTTGAGATGGCAAAAAGCCATAAAAACTGGCTTCAGTTCACATTGTGAAACTCTTTTGTAGCACTGCATGTGTTTTACACCTGGATTTATAAAACTTATAAAAATGTTACTAAGCCTTTGTATATCATATTGGTAGGTTGATAGGACAGCTAGTAGACAGTGTTGAGCACCTGCTCATTTCCTGCATTCTGAGAGCTGGATTAGTCGGTGAAGCAAGATTTTAAAAGTTAATAAAACAAGAAATGCTTAATGACAGATTCTTAACAGATAACAAAATGCTTGCTTTATTCAGAAGTGTAATACATTTCCCTCTAAAGGTAGTTTAGACCTTAATTTTTAAGAGGATGCTTAGATTTCTTAGATGAGTAACTGTTAGCTTCTGTCTCTGCCTCATCTGTTTTGTGCCTGTGTTAACCCAGCAGGGAGAGCACAGCACTTCTGATATCCTCAGAGGGGGTGAAGATGTCTTGCTTTGAAGGCAAGGGAGGCACAATAGTGGTTTCTATACAATGTGCTGGTTCTCCGTAGAGGTTACACCTTACCCTGCAAGAACTTAAAATGTCAAGACTGTCAAAAATTGCAGTGATACCACAAACTCAATGCATGATGTACAAGGTGAAGAAGAGAGAGGACAATGCAGTTGCTGTGTTACGGAATGTATTTTGAAATATCACCATAGATATATTAGATATATATTATGTTTCTCTGCAAGGAACTAGAGTTTGCCTTGTTTGTTTTCTTAGAGTAAAGCATCCTTGTCGGTAGCTCTGACGTGAGAGTCATTGCAGTGGCACGTAAGAAGTAAGGATGTACCCTTGCTTTATCATATAGACAAGACAGTCCTTCCCTTTCTAGGAGTATTAGTACTCATTTATCCTGGAAGCCAGCAGCACCCAGGCTGAGACATCTGGTGACGACATCTGTGTGGCAACTAAGTGTACTGGTGTCTGTAACATCCGTATGTGACTGCAAAGTAGATTCAGATGTTTAGAAAATTAAAACAGGAATTGATGTTTTTCTTGAGGAATTCTGTAGGCAAGTGAGTCATCCTTTATTATGCTTCTTTTTGCGAATAATAAGGTAAAGATTGCTGAAGAGGAAGCTGGACCTCAGAAGGATATAAGCATCCTAACAGTCTGTAGAAAGTTTTATCCCTGACATTAGGTATGGGTCATAAACAAATAGGGAACTCTGGAGTGATTGATGAATCATTTTTACAAATGATTGTTAATAATGTGGCAAATTTTCATAAATTATTTAAAACAGAATCTTTACAGCACTCCAGAACTTGACAGCAAAACGATGCCAATATTTGATATGTTCATAAACTTACTTAGAGCACACTTAGAGGTCTATGCATTCAGACCAACACACAGGCCTGGGCCAGTCCCCAGGGAGTCCCAACAGAGCAATTAAAATGAGCATGAAGATACAATAAAGTACAAGCACTGAAGTCACTCCCACCAGGTTGTCGCTGAGATGCTGTGGGTGATCATGTGGGAAAGCTTTAGTCATCTCCACAGCTGATTGNCCCAGAGTACATGGCTGAGGTTAGGTTTGTAAGAGAAAGTGATTAGTTTATTAAATTCACTACTAGAGTTAAAAAAATATACACAATGTTCTGGGCATATGAACCATCCTCGGGGCACTTCAGAGGGATTGATGGCAGCGTTCGCCACGTTGAAANGAAGGTTAACATTGCTGGTGCACTTCATGCTCTTCACTGTAAAAAGCAAGCACTTTAAAAGCAAGTGACAATCTTCCATTTGCTACTATGCAATCAGTGAGGCTGTTCTGTTAAGACAGAAATTTCCAAGGCTAAAGTCAATTAGAGCGGGATACTTAGATTTGTTAGGCTCTTTCTTTAGTCCACATGAAACAAATGCAGAAATGACACTGTAAAACTGGTGCTAAGGGTAGGCAACCCCTTATCCCCAAGAAGGAAGGCATGAACACAGATGAGTTGCTGTGCAGCTCGTCAATGCAGTGTCAATTCACCTAAGCTGCCCTTGCAGTGATTTGTTCCTATGGTTGTATTCTAGGATACAATAACAGTGTTAAACTTCATCAGAATTTAAAGTAGAGCTCATTTTGTGCTATTTGATTTTAGACGTTCTTACAGGCTTCATAGCAAACCATGACAATGTAGCAGACTTCACAGAACAGCTGTATATATTTAGATTATCTTCTTGACTTCCAATCACTTCAATTAGGTTACTGACGATCTTTATGATACAGGACATTGCAATAGATGCACCTGCCAGTTTTATTTCTGTTTTTATATTGTTGGAAGAGGTTTGGAAGCTTGAGCTAAGTATATTCCTGGAAGTTGAGATGCTCCTCTGAATCTTCACAATTTGCTGGAGGAATATTGCGGTGTTTGTTTTGCTGGAGGGCAGCCCAGGGTCTCAAAGGTCCTTTTGAGACTTATAACCTCTGATTCCTGGAATCAAAATGTAAAGCCAAGTTATAGGCACCTATATGGGGATTTCTGGTGAACTCAGTGAAAATCTTATAAGAAATGTGTGTTGTCACATGCTTTGTTGTCTTCTGGGCAGATCAAAAATACCATACATCAACATTTCTCATGGAATAGCTCTATTTTTGACTCAGTAGCATGTGAGTAGAAGCTGGACATGACATAGAATGCAAAACTAAATCAAGTACGAACAAGAAAAAGTCATTCTTCACCCATTTACAGACTGGCCATTTGTCAGCATGTGGTAAGTACGTATCTATTTTAAGGAGTAGAAGAACATCTGAAATGTGGCACTGCTATGTGATGTGAGTCCTAACTGTATCTTGTGGTTATAAGTCTGCTTTAGCATTTTGCAGTGTGCTGCCCTAGAGCTTTTAGATCACATAAACTTAGATTAGATTTAATTTTCTTTCAGTGGTGGTATTAATTCAGGGGTTGTTACAGTTTGTTTGCTTAAAAAAATCTATGTGATTTTTCTTTGCATTTTGCAAACCTCATCATTTTGGAATCCTAAATGGACTGTTAAAAGAACTATTTATTATAATCCTATTATATTGATATATTTTGACAAAGAATGTGCATGAGNCTGTCAAGATCAAAGTATATTTCATGTGCTAGATTCAGCAAAGCATATAAAAAAAGAATTTAAAGAACAGTGAGTTTTGGTGGCAGTCGCTGAACCTGGTTGCATTTCCTACTGTGATTCCTGCTTTTCAAAAATCCCAATGAAACAAAACACTTCCCCACAAACAAGTCATCAAGAATATTGTAATCTTTCTCCTTTTTAGCATCGTCTCTCAGTATTTCTCACGCAATTTGCATTATTCATAATGATTAGCTTTAATCTGAAGGACTTATAGTTTTAAGGTTCTTTATTTGCATATATGTTTCTCTTGGTACATGTGCGTAGCTGACGATGAGAAATAGATTGTATGCTTTTCCATGTCCTAGTAATCTTTTATTCACATACGCTTTATGCAGTAGACATGCTCTCTACTTTTCCTCCTTCTTCATCACCTAGAGTCTTACAATATGTATGCTGACACCGAATAAATTAAAGCGGTACTTTTTTTCTTAATGGAAAATGCCCAGTAAGACAGTCTGATTTCCTACATCCCTCTTTGTTTTTCAAGCAGACCAGTGTTATAAGAGAGCTTTCAGCTCTCAGACAAATGTTTTATGGCAATAGCGCTTTATGTTTTCGTAACACCCTTCTTCTAAGGGTCTCAAATGCTTTACAGCAGTAATAAATTAAGCCTTACAACATCCTATGTGGTAGGTAACTATTATATCCATTTTATGGGTGCCAGACTTCATGGAGTAAGCTGCATTCAACATGCCAGCACACTATGAACAGCCATTTGGGGTTTCATCCTAGAATGGTCATGTGAATGCTGCCCACAATGGAGTCTATAAAAGAGGTACCTACAAGGCAAAGAATTAGGGCATTTAGGAGCCGTGTTTGTCTTTGAGCCTTGTGCAGAAACCTTTAAAAAAGGTTTGTGAAGAAAGCTGTGATTAAACACTAAGAAAGTCTTGGGAAGAATTCAAGATAGAAAACCTAATAAATGATGGACTGGAGGTTCAGCAGTCTGGAAAGAAAGCTGGTATGGAAGAGGGTCTGGGGGAATGAATGGGGAGGTTTTAGAGCTAAGGAGACATGACCAGATCTTCTTGGCCGGAATCCAAAGCATATAGGAGAGCCTGGCCTTCCTGTAGCACTTCAACTGAGACACAGAACATCATGACTTGTTAACAGCACTCATTCCCAACCTGGAACCTAAATAACTACATGCAGCTGTTCTAACTCAGATTTTAAATGTGCTGAAGAGCTGAGCTGCACCTCTGGGTGGTTAAAAAACAAACCAGAGGTCATCAATATATTTGTGTTTGAAACGGGATGCACCTAGTGGCACTCTACAAGCCCATGCAGGTGTGCTAAGCTTCTTAAGATCTTTTCTGCCTAAGTGTTTGAGGCTTTTTCAGGCTGCAATGATAAGAGCCACTTTGTATTGAGGAAACACCAAATCACAGAAGAAACTGTGAAGAAAAACATGTAAACCTACAGACTTGTGACCTGAAGTCACAGCATAGGTAGTCCAACTTGGTTGCCTGCAGCCAGGCCTGGAAGGCTGGCTGGTGAATTCAAGGGGAAAGACCACGTCATTCAGAGAAAACAAAGCTACAGCTTTGCAGAAGTCTTCATATATACATGTACGTAGCTCTTAAAGCAGGGAGGTTCTTGTGCAGAGTGCAGAGGCAAAGGGGAACAGAAAAACCTAGGGTAGCTTTAAAATGAATCTCAGTCCTTGTATGAATGGATGTGTAGGTTGTGACTGTCTGGACTAGCAGACGTATTTGTCACGGAGGATCTCTTCCAAGATAAGTTATCATCAGTGATAAGTCAGTGCTTTATGGCAAGTTTTTTTTTCCAGTTGTTAAAAAATCATATCATACAGGAGTAAACCTCATTATTCTGTAGAGATGAAACAAGGAATACAGGCACCAAGGAATATCTTTTGTCCTGAAATATTCATAAGTTTTTTTGTTTTCTTTTTCTACTGACACAAACAGTCAAAAAGCAGCCTGGAGGAAATGTCCTTCGCTTTTGGAAAATGAGTTGGTAATTTATTCACACAAGGCCATGTAGTCATTTTGAATTAGCACATTGTGAAATCTACTAATAAAATGAAGTCAGTTTACATTTTAAACAACCTTTAATATTTGTAAAAGTAAATATCCCTTAATTTCTCAGCAATTTAGATGTAATGGAAATTGTCAGAAATTTTAATTTCTCTCCGTTTAGCTCACTCACAATGGCTGTCAAACAGTCAAGCGATATGACGTAAAGTACTGCTAATCGTTTCAGCACAAGACAGTACTTCAAAGGTAAGGCAAAGGATGTGCAGACACTAATGAAATTTTATTATCAGAACATAGAATTAGAATTGTGACAAGAGACAATGGTGGCAGTGACATGCAGCTAGAATGTTAAGCTTCTGAAATCTCTGAGCTGAGTCTCACAGACAAAAATAGCTAGAGCTGCAGACTTCTTAATAGTCTTAAATGGAAATTGAATGGGCTCAATTAATCAAGTGAACAAACTATAGGGATATACAAAAAGGGCTCATTCTATGTTTTCAGGCTATTAACCTGCATGGCCATTATGTCCTGGTCTAATGTTGTGTTTTGCAATCCATGTGTTGCTTCTCTGAGTATGTTTTTGTAATTTTTAAGGAAACATGTAAAGCTCATAAGCCACCACGACACACAAATTTGAGGCACACACTTGGGCAGACCCCACTGAAATCAGGTCTTCTTTCACATGATCAAGCCAATTCTGTTTGTGAAACAGCACTGCAGGTTTCTAAATGGGTGAGCACATGAAGTGTGCTTCAGAGCAGATAACTGGTCCCCAGCATATCCAAGATTAAAGGAGGTATATAACGGACCTGTATGCATCCGTTAGTATTTTGGTGTTTGCTAAAAGAGTATCAAGTTCACAGAAATCTGTGAGAATGTGTCAGGTGTTAAGAAGTGGCTTTATTGTCGGGATTGACATGAATTTAGTCGTTGAATATTTGTAAAGTAACTGTTCCTGCTCTTGACGCACTTTCTCGAGTCCTCGAACTGCAGTAGGTATCTTGTTGCTTTATGAAGCTCACAGGCTGCAAGGGGAAATAGTAAATGCCACCTGGAATTTATTAAATCTAATTATTTTTGAATTTTAGTTAAACTTGGGGAAGAGTGATTGAAGTCTGAAAAATTCTCTCTTCTGTGAGGCAGACTTGTCCACTGCTACAAAGAACTCAATCTCTGACTGTCAGATTAGTCCCATCTACAATGACATCCCAACTAGAAAAGTATTTAAGAAAGGCACACATCAGCATATTCCACAAGTGCACTTTAGGCTCTTTTCAAGGATTTCTGTTCCCTATGGGTCCTGTACAAATGTAAGGGCTTTATGTAAAATCACACACAGCCCAGATGTGATGGCAGGGAGCTCTTCTGCAACTTCCACTGGTCACAGTCCTGGAGGAAGTCTGCAGTGTTGGGCATTGGCTTTCCCACCTCAATCTGCAGGGCAGCTACAGACTTTGGGGAATGAAACAGAAGTGTTTTGAGTGGGGAATCGAGACTGGAAAATTGTTACCAAACTCCTCCAGTGCACTAGAGTACGGCACATTCTTAGCACAATTTCTAGCTTCATTTTAGAGGGGGGAAATTTGCACTCTGACANGGGGGAAATTTGCACTCTGACAGATCTCTCAGCAAGAAAGGAGGCTTTCTTCTGAGTACTAAAAAGGTCACAAAAATCATGTAATTAATAACTCTACAATGTAATTGCATGAACCTGGCAATGGCACTGGTTTCTAAATAAACAGGTAAGGCCACAGTATACATCACTAAGATGTTGATTTGGCCTGGCAGAATACTGCAGCTTTTTAGTCCCTGTCAAGACAGTATATGCCTGGTGCTTTCAGCTCAGAACTGCTGAATTTAATTCCAGGGAATGTGGCTGTTACCCACTGTTCCTTTCCCAGTCCTACATCTACAACGACTGCATTTATCTTTCCTGTTTTCCTCTAGGTTCTTCCATTTTTTCTCTCGTTCTTGCCTTTCCCTTCTCTGTAGATTTATTCTTGCAGAGACCATCCCCTGAGAGTCCTAAAATAGATAATTCATGTTCCCTTGTGCTATTTCCTGTGCCACACTGCCACTCCCCTGCCAGCACTGAGTGTAAATATGTAAGGATTCAAGCTATGCCAGTACAGATACTTGCCAAGGGCAAACTGTAACCCAGAGTGCTTGATCATTAGCTGAAAGCAAACTACACATCGTACATGCACATATGTTGTCTGTTTACAGCTTTGATTCCATTGCTAAGTTATGCAAGTCTACCAGTCAGGGAACAAAACCAACGCCACATATGTTTGGTGACTGACTGAAAACATGATTGCCCTCACAAAAAAACAAAACTAAACAAAAAAATTAAAAAGTTAAAATCGTGTATTCCATTTAGTACTGCAATTTGGAGCAAAAGTTACACATGGTTTGAACATATTTTTAGTGTTGTGCTAATAGTAAATCCAGAACAAATTCTGAATGGGCAATATTCAGCTGTTACTGCAGGAGTAGAAGTTGCCACATGGCTAATGTAATGCAGCCAGCAACATGCATACAGTGAATATCTGCAGAAAACCACTCTGTAGAAATTAACTGCGAAAGAAACGCAGAAAGAAAATAGTTTCCGCTAAGTTTCAGACTCTCACAATTAGTTCAAATGCAGCTGAACATAGTAAGAAAAGTGGTCATAAAATGAATCCTTGTGACTTATTTGTGGAGCTAAAAAAGAGGCTCAGAGCTCTGACCCAGGAGCCAGAGGTCCCGTATGACAGAGATGTGGCCTCTCTCCTCCTGCTCCACAGCAGTGACTGGGGATAGCAGCTCTCCCCTCACTAAAGAGGATGAAAACTGTGATGCCCTTATGGGATCACAAATCTGTTTAAAATACACAGGTCTCTAGTGCAGCCTTCATTGTACTAGATACTCTGGTACCTTAAAGCTCCCATCAGTGAAGCTGTATGTGAATGCAGGAGTCTGACTACAAGAGCAGAGGAATATGTGTCTGGCTGGTAGAAAGGTTTTTATCTCCCTATGGAATTCTTGGACAATGAGCCTTCCATTGGTCTGCAAAACCTCTTGCCCATAGCATTCACAAATACTGTGGAAAGACTGTTACTACACAGAATGGAAGGCAAGGAAAATTCAGATTAAAAGTACGTTCTTATTGGGAGCAAGAAATGGTTGTCCTGGCAACAGCTAGCATATGTTTTCTTCTCACTCCCCTTTTTATTTTTATTTTTTGGCCTTGCTTTGGATTTGCAGTGCCCTACAAGCGTCCTTTCAGCCTTTAGCTGTCCTCCAAATTATAACGGCCAGGTTTGTCCTTCACATAGAGTTTCATGCAGTACTGTGCAGAGGAGGTCTTGAGGCTGATTGTTCTCTTACTGGACTCAGATGTGTAAAAGTGATTTGGTAGAATCAAGTCCCTTCCTGCATGAGAAGGTCTGTCTTAGATCATGAGCTGCTGTTCAAATTTTAGTTAGAATACTCTTCTGCACTTCACGGAAACAACAGTTATTGGAAGCGAAAAGCTTTATGTGCACAGGGACAATATTTGAAGCTTATTTTTCTTCAGATGAGGGTGGCTCTTGGCAGATCAAGTGAAAACGTTCAAACTTCTAACTGGCTCATTTTAGTGAGTTGGTACTGGTATTGTATATTGGACTAGGATAAATCAACAATTATTAATCTGTGCCTCTTCTAATAGAGTTGAAAATGCAAGAACAATATTTTGGTAAGGGGGAAAAACCTTGAAATTGTCATAAACCTCTTCTCTTCACCTTTAATACAACCTCTTGGTTTTTAATTACTCCTGTAAAGTGGAGCAATCACAGGATCCTCCTGTGACATTTTCAAGTTTTCTGTCTGCTCCACTTACGAGAAACAAATGGGTCTGCTCAGCTCCATCTAGATTGAGTTTTTCATGAAGTCATTACTTCTGTCACAGAGACTATTTTCAAATTGAAAAATCTGAAACAATAAATGATGGTGAAGCAGTTAATAACTGTTAAGAAATCACATTTGGAAAATTGCATTTAAGCAATAACCTTTCTCCCTGTAATTAAATGACAGAAAGGTCCTGGTTTTAATTAAGTCAGCAATTTATAGTTATGAAGCTATACTTCACTATGCAGATTAGAAGATGATAGGTCACAGAACACCCTGAGTGCATTTTTAGCGGAGCTGATCTGGTAATTACTCCACTGTTCAGTGGTGACCACAGTGAACCGTATCTCTAGATTAAACAATTTTCTTTTCCCTGCTCCATGATGTATAACCAGGATGAGTAAATGTACCACTAGGACTGCATCGAACATCTTTAAATTAAAATGGATTTTAAATGAGGGGGCATGAGCGAAGAAAGTAATGTTTGAAGAACAGCGGTAGAAATGAATGGGCCACTAGGCAAGTCTTGCAAGCAGAGAATATATCATTGTTTTACAGGGCTTTCTATCTTGCGTCTGAATGTTTGGTGCAGATTTATGAGGAAGTAAAATGCTAATGTTAGTGTATTTATAAACATATGATGGGGGTTTCATCTATAATTTATTCCCAAGCCCTGCATTATGCAGCCTATGAAAGAAAATGAAATGCTGTGTTGGACAGCGAAAGGGTTCATTAATACAGCTTTCACATTTTATTTAACTAACCCCTAGCTCATATTACACATTGATTATTACACTGTGAGATGTTTTTGAACGCTTATTGTGTTCTGTTCCTCAGGCCTTTTGCTAGCTACTTCAGTAAGATTTCAGCAGCATTCAACTATCTTATTTCAACTAACACTAAGTATATTCACTTGGCCTTTAGGCATACGAACAGTGTATGTATATTTATAGATTTTTTTTTT
>VXAV01006213.1:99097-114774 GCA_013399715.1 Alectura lathami
CCGCACCGCGCCCGGGCCGCGGGAGCCGAGGCCCCGCCGCTCCTGGCAGCCGCTGGTCAGCGCGGCTGGGCTCTGAGGGCAGCCGGGGGCTGTCACCTCGCCTGTCGGCTCATCGGCAAAAGTTTAGCCTTGCCACGCACCGAGTTGAGCCGGGCTTTTGTTCTCGCAGAGGCGAAGCGGCAGCGCTCAGTTTCCTGAAGTGGCCGCTTTTCCCCGACAGATGGCAGTGCCTTTCTCTCGTAGTTAGCCGAAAGTTTAAAAACATTTTGTTAAAAATAGCTGCCCCACATTCTTAATTGGCAATCCTTTTTCTATTTATTGTGAGGCACAAATCAAACGCTGTTTAGCTCTTAGGCAAGCTCACTGCTCGATACATAAAAGCATAATGTAAAACACCTAGGTACTTCCTTGTCCTCTTCCACATCTTCTTCTTGTACAGAAAATACTGCACAATTGTTGTTTTGTCACCAATATCCCCAGAAACTTAGTTACAATGAAATGTGGTTTTTTTTTTCCTATTATAAAAATAGACTTTTTTGTTAAAACTTGCTACATAGTCAGGCATCCAAGGCCATACAAAGCCCTCGTTTTCTTGGAAAAGAAGCCGATATTATTCCTCCATCTCTGGAGCTCGGCTGCAGTTACTGAGGTGCTTGAGGCACTTGTCCTTACCCTGAAGAAGGCCTCGAGAGCTCCTTTGCCCGCAGGTCTTCCTCGTGTGTGCGGATGGAGGCGCCTGGACCAGGCAGGACCCTGGACTCGCAGTCCCCGTGGTGGGGCCCTGACACAAGCCCCAGGGACACACGCAGCCTCCCGCGGGTTGGCCCCCACGGCACACCGTGGGGAAGCTGACTGCCTTTCGCCCAGCCTGGGTAATTTGTCTGGGTGGTTCCCTGGGGGAATTCCTGCAGCTTCTTATCACAGTCTCCCGATGGCAGCTCCGCTCGTGCAGGGAGCGGACGGGCGCGTCACCAGGGGTGAGCCTCTCTGCTCTCTCCTCAGTGAGCTAATCATTTCTGTGGCCTCTTCTGGGACCCATTTCATTGCTGCAATTCCTTGGGCTATGCTGAGCAGAAAGGCCAAATCACTGCTTTACAAAATGAAATTGTAATGGCCTTGCTATTTCCTAGTTTAGCCTATGCCTAGCCTTTCTTTTCGTGGTCGAGTTGTTTATGGTGGAGCAGAAGGAACGTGTTTTGTTTTGCTTTCTTTGCCTGTTCTTGCACAGGAACAGATTTTCAGCCAGCTGCCCATGGTTTCTCTCTGTTCCACCTCCCCCCACAACGGTCGCAAACACAGTGCAGGTCCTGATCCAGACAAGCATTTCATTTCCGTACCAGAGCTCTTCAGCAATGTCAATAGCAGCACCCACAACTGTGGTTTTGTATGGGCTTGAAGGCGGTGTCAGTGCAGGCCTTTTAGCACAGATGCATGGGAGTAATTCTTTCTAATATGCATTCACATGCGTCTCTCTCCAGTGACCTTCATTTGCCACCTCTCTGCCTATTTAGTTAGTTTATTAGGTCCTTCTGAAGTGGTTCATAATATTCTCATAATATTGGACAAGTTGCAATAATTGTATCAAATTCCAGTGTTATCAGATGGATTTTGAAGCCCTGTCTCCTGTTTGCTAACATATTAAACAATGCTGTACCTAACACAGTTCTTTGAGTCACCTCATTGTCAAAGCAACTGAAAGCCTTTTCTTCTTCCTCTTCTTTGGTGATTTTTACTTCCCCAGTTGATTTTGTTCCCTTTGTCACTTTGTGTAGTGAAGGCTATCGGCTGGTTTAGAAAGAGCATTAGATTAATCAGATATGCTTGTACTTGAGGCAGTTCATTAGACTCGAAGCCTTATTTTGTTTAAAAAACAAAAACAAAAAAACCCCTCTGCACTATTTTCTCCTTTTTATGTAATGACAATCTGGTTGATTTTGTATGTTCTGTTTGTTTTAAAAGTTTTGTTTCCTGGTTTTGAAGTAAGGTTTAGTAGGTTGCAATTTTCAAGGCTAGCTCAACATGTTTTTCAAAGCTAGTACTCATACAGCAGCTTCCAGATCTCCAGTAGCTAATGGTAAATAAGAAAGCATATAGTTTGGTTTTGCTTTGTTTTTAATTTGTTCCTCTGACACTCCCCTATTTGTATTTGTATGCACGCAAGCCAGTTCTGAGGGTCTGTTGCTCCCAAACACAAATGTTGTAGTAATTTCTGCCTTGAAAACAGTCTTTGCTATTGATTTGTTTTTCTTACATGGGAAAATAGATGTGCTGAACTGTTATCTGAATATCCTCTTTTGAATACAGACGTAAATAAAATATTTAGGATCTTTTACTATGTTACCCTTAAATGTTCATTTATTTCTCCTTCAGTCCTCCTGCTTCTTGGACATGTGCCTGTGTCTGTGTGCATGTGTGAAAGAATTACTTTTTTTTTTTTTTCCTGACTACTCGTTTGTGAAGCTTTTTCACAGACCTAATTTCTATCCTGCATCTTTAAGGCAGCAGCATGTGTATTTTTTGTGTTGGTTTCAACTGATGTAGGTGACTGTTTTGAAAGCTAGATGCTAAACAACTTACCATGTAAATATAAACATTTATTTTTCCTTGCCTTCAGCTTCCTCTTTGCGTCAAAATATCTGTACTGTGGAGACTGTATTAGGATTTTGTGGTTCTATGGATATTAAGAACATCTAGTGATATTTTTTTGCATCGTGCCAGCCATGTGATTTCAGCCCTAAGTGCCAGGCAGGCTGCAGCTTATCTTTTGTTAAGGCACTGATTCTTGCTAAAAAGACATCCGCTTACCATGTGCTCTCAGGTTGTTAATTTTAATCTAATACTTATTTTTGCTTCTTAAAATTAAACAGATTTTTTTTTAACCTGCATTTGTCCCACTTCTGTTTCTAATCACTGATTACTTTTATGACTTTGCTCCCTAGCTGAAAATCCGCTGGTGTCAGGACTGTCACTGGCGCTGGTATGAGTGCTCTCCACCTTTTTTGGGATGGCTGTCTGCAGTTTGTCATGCACAGGTAGGCATCCACAATTTCAAATAATTTAGTGATGCATTTTTTATTCCCTTTCAGCATTCCAGTATCATTATTATTTGCAAATTGGATACCAGAACTGGACACAGCAGTGTCGGTCCCATCAGTGATACATACCTGTAATATCATCATCTCTGGCATAATCATGCAAGTATTGTATTAACCTTAGCCCATGGATTGCACAGGGAATTCATGGTAAATTGATTTTCTGAAGTCCTTTTCAGTGTCACTGCATTTCAGGATATGGTCTTCTATGCTGTTAGTGTGACCTACATTCTCTCTTTTGACATATCTGACTGTGTCTGCCTGTATTAAAGCCTTTTAAAAAGTATTACTTCATTTTACAAGCTGATTCAAATAACACATTATAATTGATGAGTCCTTATTTCTTAAATGGTTGTTTTGCTATTTAAAAAAAAAAAATTTGCATACTCTTTAAGTAATAAATTTGAAGTGTCTGAAGTACTTTCTCTCCTGGACAAATAAATATATTTCTATCAACTCCTGATCTGATTGCAGTCAAAAGGGATTTTAAAAAATTATAATAGAAACACCTGAATTAGATGCATCCATATTCAGACATAAGAACCAATAACAATATTTTTGATAGTTGTAATATGTTTTACTCTATTGCATTTTGTGTAATGTTGCTTTTTAGCAGAATGTAATGCAAACATTTTAAAAAGTGAATTTAAAATTCAAATGTAAGAAAAAAGGAAAAAACCACTCCCAGGCTTATTTAATTAAAAAAAAAAAAAAAAAAAACACTTCCCATATATTGACTAGATATTATGCTATTTTTTCTCAGCATTCTTTTGATCACAACCAGTGATAACTTCTCCGAAGCTTCATCTTAGCCGCAGGTCCTAATCCAAATAATTCTTCTGCATGTTGTGGATTTCTCTGTGACTGTTGCTCCTTCATTATGTCTAGGTCAAAAACCTCTTTCCCCACCTTTTCACAACTTCAACTCTGGAGACTGTATTTAAGCCCTTTCCCAGATCATCTAAATTTATACCATTAACAGAATCTTTTTCCTGTTCACTGCATTGCTGTATGTACCATGCCACAAGCTAGCATCAACACTGGTTTACACTGTCTGTCCTTGCTTTCTCCAGTGTTCATACCCTGTGAACAGTCCCATAAAAGAGTCTTAAAAATTCCCACCAGAGAAGAGACATCATCCTCCATCACCTCACACCATGGCTGGTTGTATCTGGACAGTGTAAATGTAAATGTTTCCATTTGTACTTTGTATCTTCAACTGCAGAACCGACAGTGTGAATTAGTCTTTGTCCCAGCAAGAAACAGGCTTGCAATCTGATTTGCACCACTGAAACACATTACTCCTACTGGCTTGAGGGCTCATCTCTCAAATTTGCATCACTTCTATTACAAGGGCATCTATGCTCAACATTAAAGGTGAGAGCAAGAAAGAGGGTAACAGTAGAGGTGGTCATAAGGCTCTGGCTGGATACTTTCCGCTCACTTGGTCCTGTAATGTGAACTTGAGGTAGCCCTGACAGCAGGAGGGCTCTGGAGTCCAACCAGAAGGTTTACAGCTGTGGTGGAGGAAGGATTGCCCTTAGGAAATGACAACACTGGAGGTTTGCCTCTGCACCGGGGTGGTGGACGTTCACTGAAGCTGGATATGTGTTCCTTATTGCTTAAGAAGAAGTTTGAAACATTTATGCAGTAACAGATAAGCAACAGTTTCCATCTCTATTCAAAAGTCTGGGGAAATAAGTTATTTTCACATACATATTTCATGGAATTTGCGACAGCTACTTGTCAATTGACATAAGAGCTTTTAGATGAGTAAAGCCAGCAGAACAAGAGATGCCTGCTTAACCTGTTCAATGTTTTCTTAATGATAACAGAGGAGACTTGACATATTAATGTTTCCTCGAAGACTATCCAAATACCTGCTGATTTAAGAGTTCAAAGGAAACAGCAATGCATTCAGTTACACTGGGCAAGATACTTGGGCGTATATTCTTGCATAACTATTGACACCTTGGATGTCTGTCCCCTACACAGGGTTTGCGCACCAGACAAAGCCTGGTTGCTTAACTCATCAAGGGTCATTAAGGGTACAAATTCTTAAGGGCACTTTGAAGAAGGCAATTCCAGATCCCGGTGAAGTAGCCTCAATTACTATCTGTTAAATCAGCTACTGACTGTTGTATAAGAGCCAATTTTTGAATGAGAAAGTTTTGTTTCACTAGGGAAAAAGAATAAAAGAAAACCACAGCAAGGACAAGACAGTTTTTAATGGTCATGTAGGCTGCATGAGGCTCAACATATGCAGGGGCTGAACCAGCTGCAGACGTCACAGTCTTGCTAGGATTTTGCCTCCCATTAGCTAACTGCAACTGCAAACATGCTTTCGGCTGCATGTGCCTCAATTCTGCTATGAATCAGAGGAACAGCAAGAATTTGC
Source organism: Alectura lathami (assembly GCA_013399715.1). Lineage (NCBI taxonomy): Eukaryota > Metazoa > Chordata > Aves > Galliformes > Megapodiidae > Alectura > Alectura lathami. Next base: position 104,588 of record VXAV01006213.1, read on the forward strand.
CAGCACAAAGTGGGCAGCACTGAGAAGCCCAGCTCCCGATGTAGGTGCTTTAGTGGAGTCCAGAGGTACAGCTGCATTTAAAAGTGTATTATTCAAATGCTGAACTCTTCAGCCTAAATGAACCTTAGTTTTTGCCTTTGGAAGAGAAAAAGTGTTATGCTGACTATGCATAAGAAAACCAATTTTGTTGCTAACAGACACATGATAATGTATTAGAAGATATTTGTTCAGCTGAGTCACTTGTAGCCAGAGACAAGTGACCGTTCTAGCAAGTAATAAGCTGTCATGTAGTGTTTCTTAAATGCATGGATTTTCTGAAACCCTGTTCAAGGGGTCAATAGCAGAGCAGATGAAATTGTCTGCTGTATCACAAAGATCTCAGGAGTCAGATCTGCGTTTCCCTTTATTTCTCATCCCTCTGAAGTGGTAAACTTCTTTGAGAACTTCCTCCCAGAGCAAAGAGGCTTTCAGTAGATTTTGGGGAAAAGAACTGGCAGTTTAGTTTGAGAAATACTTGTCTTTATTCTTTATTTATTTTTTTCCTAATTCCACTTTGTTGTTGTTTCACATTGTCCCTTCAGAAACAAAGCTAGTTATTATCACTACCATTTGTTAGCCATACTATTTTAATTGTTATTTTGATTTTTGTTCTAGGGCTGGCTGAACTTGCTAAAGCGAAGTTTAATCACATGAAAAAACAGTGAAATCAGACCACTACAATCCATGCTGTGCACATTCCTTGTGTGCCCTCATCCTAGATCTTGTATTTGATGATCGCTATGTTTCAAAGAGAGAGAACTAGAAAGGGTACAGGGAAAGATAACATGGGGAGGGTAAATAATCTTCAGAGGATCCACTAAAGGGGAAAAGACAGAGATGTGCACAATAATGAGTGTCATGGAGAAAGTGATTAGTGAGTGACTAATGCATTGTTTCTGACGATACAGGACCTAAGGGGGCTCCAATGGTATAGTCACTCAGGGAATTTAAAGCAAACTTTTGTCATGTAGGGCATAATTATTTTGTGGAACTCATTCTACAGGATGTTACGAGTTCAGAAAAATAAGATATACTACTGACAAGAGGTCCATGGGGGATTATTAGCATGATGGCACTCCGGCAAGCTCTAGTTCAGAAAGTCCTCTAAGCAGCTGATTGCTGGAAGCTGAGAGACTATGCAAAGGGATTTCTGATCTGTCCTGCTTCTTATTCTCATCCTCTAAAAATCTCCTGCTGTTAGCCCAAAGACAGGATACTGTGCAGGGATGGATTTGGGCCTGACCTACAGGGACATGCTCATGTACTTAGTTTAGCTAGCTCTCAGAAAAAGCAGCACAGACAGTGGAGGAACCATAGAAACATATGGTATGCTAACTAAATGAGTGATGTGGCTTAATAACCTATGGCTTAATAACCTTTTTTAACAGCCAGATAATGTGAAGCCAAATCCGCTGCAATTTTGTGCAGTTCAGCTGACCTCAATAAAGCCAGTTTACACTAACCTTAAGGTATAAAGAGTGTTGGTGCCTTGTAGGGGGAGTGTTTTGCACAGTGTGCTCGTACTTCTGCTCTCTTGGCCATCCAAGCTGTGGGACTTTGGGGGGTCTGTTGCGGCATCCTCCCTCCACACAGAGACAGATAAAACTAGGGAGTGCAGAGGAGGGTGCACAGTATCCGGCAGTGCAGCTGAATTGCAGGGACACCCAGGGCAGGATGCAGGGTGCACTGTGGAGCATATATGATTGGCAGGATAGGCCAAGCCTGTTTTGAGACACGGAAGTAAGACGTGGCTGTGTAACCAAGATACTGCGTGACCTGCTGGAGTAGGGGCTCACAGGTCATAGTGTCAGTTTGTGTGCGCGCTTATCCTTTGGTAAATATGAAATATTTCCCCTTTAGCCACGGACAAGGAAAGATTGTGGATGGAGAATTAATCAGCATTAAAAGGAAATTTGGTATGTGGGGTTGCCATCAAGGGTGGAAATACCAAAGGACTGGACTAAAGCTTCACTAACTTGGTAACACTGAGAAGTATTCAGAGAGTGCTTTTGGTATAGAACAGAGCATGACAGCAAGGCCAAGGCAAAGTTGTAGAGTAAATTTGGATGTGATCCAGCAGAATAAAAGAGAATAAAGGAGTTGCAGGGAGGGCCTTTTAAAAATATGGAGACAAATATCAAATTGGTACACTTCCTCAGAAATGACTTATGAACAGCTCAGGTTATTATATGTCTATGCATTTCATCTTTATGTAAACAGTCATACCATATTATATTTCATAACTTGCCCCTAAGTATAGTCTGAAATTGCTGAGTTACAAGCAATTACATGAAACTGGATTTGAGTACCACGAAAAAAGCTATATAATGCTCTTCTTCGACTCTGCTCCTACCAGAAATGTCAGGTGGAATGTGATTGCAACAATTTCACTTCAAAATCTTCTAAATGCAGATAAAAATCAAGACAACAACCTCTGCAATAAGCTCTACCTTGTGCAGAAACAAATACTGACATCTACTAAAATTACAGAAAAGAACATGACTTTAATATTAGATTTCTGTAATCACAATTGTAAGAGCCCTATTGTACATCAACATAATAATGTTTAATATTCCTACCCAGAAAGCACAATTTCTCTCAAATCTTCTGTTCATTCATTTAAAAGTAGTGTCAGTATGCAATAGACATCACTACTACATACACACCTCTCATCCTACATTAGCACTTTGTATTACTGAATTTACTTTTGGAAGGACTTTCCAACAGTCTATCAGATAGTTTAAGAATGTACAATAAACTCGTAATGATACAGGTTGCTTTTTTATTTAACTGTTGAAGCCTTGAAAGCCTCTTTTAGCTCTCTGCATCTATTTCTATATGTACGAATTATGAGACCTTGAATAATGAACGTGTTATTTAAATTGTGCTGTGACACTACATAATGCTGAGAAGTCATTTTCTACAGTTCACTATTCTCATAGTCAATGGTGCTTGACTTGATTACCAGTGCCTCACAGCCAGTGTAGATATGGGCAATGTTTTAAATTTGTTAAAAATTGGTTAGATAAAATTGTCTTGAATGAGAGTACATTGGAAAGCCTATTCCTTCTGATAGTTTCCTAGATGAGTCTTAATTGTCATGCATAAAATACCCACAATAGATTACATTTTTTTTTAATATAAAATAAAGTAAAAGAGTAAAGAAACAGCTGAATGCTCTACCTGGACTCTGCAAGACAGTACTGGAGAAACTGAACCCTGTTTTACATCCTTCCTCATGTTTGAAAGTCACAACTCAGGACAACTGTGATTAAGGTAATGTTGTGCCAGTGCTTATTCTTTCATGAATAAGGAAAAGGTGAGCAAAGAGAGAATGGCTTTCTGTGCACAGCAGAACTACTGAAGCCTGGTTTGCTAGAGGTTGTGTTTTCTTTGTCACCTGTGTGAAGGCAAGGCTGATGGGTGTGGCATACGGTGTTAGCCAGCACACTGCTCCCAAATAGTCTGAGCTGTCTGCCTTTCTGCAGTGAGGGTCACTAAGCTGAGTTACCCTCCTCAACTAAAACCTGTAGGAAGTATGCTTCAATTTCAGTGAATTTTCTAGGGAGTAATACAAATTTCTGTTGAAAACATTTTGACCATGTGGGCTCCCAGTCTTCAGGTTTCATATCTATTACTCGGGGCTGAATAGTATGCTGTGAGTTGGGGTTAGCTGTACCCATGTCACAGCTCTTCTGCTTGCTTTCATGTCTCCTGCCTTTTCAGGCACATGGAAGAGAAGTGGCTTTTGGTGTAACTGGTTTTGATATCTTCCCCCTTGCCAGATGTACAAATATATAGAGAGGGCTTATTTCTCTCTTCTCTGTTGCTAGAACCAGGGATAATCTGCATATTCTCGTCCCCACACTTATTTGATCAATTTAAATATCTGATGAGATGTAAACAAAATGAAAAGAAGGAATCCTGATTCTGAGATACTAGAATTCTTGTGAGAAGGATTCAAGCAGTTTATGATCAAATAATATTTTTTAATTTGTCTTGATTCATGTGAAAGTAATTTGAATCCACATTAGTATTCTGTGAACTGATCATTAACACTTTTCAACTGATTTAGTAAACATATATTGCCTCCAAAATAAATAGAAACAGGAAAGGAGTACAGTTAGTGTAGCTGAGGCATGAAAACATACACATTAACATGCAAGGCAAAACTCCAGCGTTGAAATGGGGTGGCACATCAAAGTTATTTTTCTAGCCATATTTTTGCATCTCCCAAGGAAGCTTAAAAACAATAGAAAGGACACCCTAAAACATGTTTTTAATAATACTGCTACATACTTCTCTACAAAATGGTGTACCAACTGTAATAAACAAATTGACACAGCTCCTCTGAATATATTGGTAGTCAGGAAAGGACAGCATGGAGAAGCTAAAGTGCACATCCTCCAAGAGGTTTGACTCTGTGACACTCAGCGAGACATTTGCAAGGCCCTGTTTGGCCCACAGGGCTTCTTTAAGGGCAGAGTCTAAGTCCCTACAAAACTGAGGCCAGCTCTGATCTGGAAAAACACAGTAACACGTTTCTATGTCCAAATCAGTACGCCCCCTAAAAGCTTGAGAGTGTCGATACTGGAATGATGTTGCTCTGTCACGTTCAGATCACTGCTGGTGTGGCAAGCAGGTGGAGGGGCGCAGGCCTACCTGTCCCTGCGCTGCCTTTGCTGGAAATGCACAAAGCTGCAGCAATCTGAGTGTGCAGCAGTATTTAAGCAAGCTAATGGGTACACTCTGTAGTATTTAGTATTTACCTGACAATAGAGATCTTGTCGTGAAAGCAGAGATAGAGAAATCTTTTTTCAAAAGCAGACCAAGCAGACATCCGTCCAACACAGGACAAGGGCAGGGTTCTGCTTCTGGTTAGAGGCTATTGGCGTACAGAGCAGTAAACTTTTTAAGCCTCTCAACTTGCATGAAATGAAAAGGGTTAATTGAGCTGAAGAGGCAGAGAAAGGGCACGACACATTGATTACTCTCATGGCTGAGGCCCTTCCCTGGGAGAGAAGAATCCAGTCATTTATTTCTCTTCTGCGACCTGTTGCTGTGTTTCAGTTTAAATAGAAATAAGGACCCCTGGAAATGGCCTTTTTCCTCAGAAGTTGGTGTACTGCTTGCTGAGCTATTGGGTGAAAGGCCGAGGGAACTCTCCACCTGCTGCTTAAAGGAAAGGCCAGTATTCTTTTTGAGGGTTTTACTCAGCTCACCTAAAAATTCTGCTTTACCTGTGACCTACTTACAAGAATACCAAACTGTATGATCCTCATGGGGCTGAGGCATTAAAAGTATGCTGCGTAGTTCAGCCCTGCTGACAGTATGGGGCTTGTGAGCGTTCCCCAAATAATAAGCACATGGGAGACTAACGGGCTATAAGTGTCTCTTGGCTTGGCTGGCCAGCAGCTCAGAGATTCAGCACTAAAGCTATCTCTGCGTCTCACAAAGTTCAGTTTAGGTCTTTTCTGTAGACCTAAGCATAAGTGATTTGCTGAATGACACCTAACTAATCTTTGGTAAAGCTGACAGTGGGGGTCCTATTCCCTTGCGGCTGTAAAAACTTTGATCTGGGTTGATTTTGTTAGAGAAGGATGTTTGTTGCTAGGAAGGAATATGTTAAGCATTGTCTTGTACAACTTGGGCAGCTTCTCTCTCAGAAAGCTCTGTAATAATTCCTCTGCAAAAGCTATGCGATTTTGTGGGATTTTTTGGTGCAATGTATCTCTCTGACAGATCATTTTGTGTGCATTGATCATTCAGAAGGGAAAAGGAGATCATACTTATGTTTCTAAGACTTCTGGAGTGGTCCCCTTGCTGCTAAAGTCGACACTGTTTCTGGTGTTTCAGGATGGATGCTGACAGCAGCCAAAACCCATTTGGCACGGCTCAGGAGAAGTGCAAAGGTGACAGTCTCCTCTACCAGCTTGCTGAGACCAGCTCGGTTTGCACCACCTGCCAGCAGACCCAACAGCACCAGGACAGCAAGCACCTTCTTATCTTGGGATTCATCTGGACTTGAAAGGTACTGAGAAGATTTTTAATAACCCTCATGCCTTATGCTGGGAGAAGGATTTAGCTTAGGATCTGCTGCTATTTAGACTCTTTCACTGTTATAAAAGCTCTTGTAGAAATAGGGTAAATATCTGCAATACCCCACTTTGCTCTGTGCTCTCCATCAAATGTTTCAGGGTTGATATTGTCACAGTAAAGAGTATTCTTAATTTTTCCTTTCTACTCTGTCACATTGTTGGTAATGGAACATTCCTTTCCTGGAGGAACCAAGAACCGTTTCTTGAAATTTTAAATTCTGGTTCCATGTTAAACGAAAGATTTTTGCGAATACTGCAAACACAATTGCTGACTGGCAGCTATGTCTCAGCTGCACATATGGAAAGATGGAAATTTTTTGTGAAGAGGCATAAAGTGCTTCTTGAAGCAGAGATGTGAATTCACATCAAATGAAATGTGCACAGGGGGTCCTTTTTGCATTACATTATAGAAAATGGTTCATTGTAGATTATCATAAATAGTAATGATCTGGACCACACTCTCGTGTATTCAATTCTAATTAGAAATGCACTGAGCTACCAAAAATGATGCACCCAAGCCAGCTTCCCTAGGACTTCAGTAATCTTCTACATAAATACACCTTTAACCAACAGCATATAAAAAGAGCAATGATGACATCCAGAGGACAGATAGTTTAATCATAGGTACTGTAGGTATTCTCGGCAAATTTCCTGGGGATATATCCCTCACCTACTTTTTCTGTTTAAAGTCTGTTCCTATTAAATCAGTTATTGACAGCCTACTGAGTTCCTCTAATTCCTAGTTTTTGTGAAACTGACCTTGTAAAGTTGAGTGCTTCACCCCCAGCTCAAAAATTATATGTACACTGTAAAGTTGTGTTAGTTTCATCATTTTGGTGTGCACTATCATTACACGTTATCACTGAATCCAACTGAAAAGTGAAGCAGCCTTTTAAGCTATTGGTAAACTTCAGGTTAATAGCTGTCTGGCTTGCTTTGCCTGTGTAAGCACTCCTGCTGTGGAACCTCTCCCTATATGTAGGTTTTTATCTAATCTGTGTTAGTAACCCTCCATACTCTGGTTTGGCAGTTATTTTCGGTTTTGATTTTGTTCACAACTGCAAGAATATTGGCCAGGTGCACCATATGTAGAAGTCACTACATAGAAAAGCCTCTGCATTCAGCAGAAGCGTCTATGGATGGGTGTCTATTTTACTGACAAATTCAGAAGAGATGCATTTTCAGTGTTAGTCTATTAAGCACAGCTCCACAATCAGAATTTAATTGAAGCACGTTACCTATAATAGGTTCAGATATTTGTGTTCTTCAGCATTTTATGAATTCAGAAACAGATGGGCTATGACCGGGAAGCAGTGGAGAACAGACTGGCGTAAAGCAGGTTGGCTCTCTGACAAGTGCAGGTACAGCTGTGGTATGTATTTTATTCAGCATGCCCACCTACTGTATCAGCAGCCTGCCCTACCAGTAATTCAACTACAGCTGACTTAATGAAGAGTAGAAGTAAGCATGAATCCAGACTTTCCATGGATCATAATATTTGAGAACCCAGAAGAATCAACATGACGGAAATCATGCCAAGTAATTTTTTTCTCCATCTTCATATGCAAGAGATAACAAAAGCATAGGCATTTTGAGGAGGGGGGGGAAAGAACACAAAATCTAATCAAATTATGGGATATTAAAATACTCCCCTTTCGGACTTTGCTAATTGCTTTTTTTATAACACTGAAGAAAGAAACCTTAGCAAGTAGTAGTTTGTAGCTTAAATCACCATAATTGTGCCAAGGAACATGATGAAATGCCAGCTAAGACTGCTTCTGTTAGTAAAAGAAGAGAGATTAAATGGATGATAGGGCGCAGTTACTGAACATTTCGTGCAAGAAATATGCAGAGGGTATTTTTGCTCCTATGTGTGCCATTGTAATCCTTGCACTTTCGCAAGTCTCATGGGAAAATAAATTTCAGTGGCTAAAGAGACATTGGAAAAAAACCCTTGATCTGAACATTCCTTAACTGGAAACGTGATATTTGCTATTTTATGCATTTCTATTTCAGGAAAGAGGTGCCTTTCTTTGTCTTTTGGTGATCTTTGTGCATCTAGTTGAATAGCCTTGCGTTTAGGTACATTATACATTTCTCTATTTCTGTGTAACGTCATATATTGTAACCTGCAGTAACCTAGAGTAACCCACAAAGTGGATTTGGATAAACAACAGCCCATAATTATTTTATATGGTGATTGTCTGACTTGAAATACTGAGGTAATTATCAAGTTAAATTCCTATGATCCCTGCAATTTCTCTGAAACCTGGAGATGTCAGTATTTGAGTTTTGGCATATCTCCTAAAGTAAAATTATACCACCTAAACCTAAGGTCGTAATTAAAGATGTAACGAAGCTAAGCGAAAAACGTCTATATGTTTCAAATGAAAAGCAGAATAATCCCCATAATTATAGATGGTGCAAAATGAAGCTAACTTGCCACAGATTCCACCCTCCTGGAGCGGCATGTTGCAGGCTGTAGGTGGACGGCTTATTGATGAAGCTGGACAAATGCAAAGGGGCAATGTGAATTGTGGGTCTGGGAAAGAAATCATGGAACTGCTTGCTTTGGAAGGCAAATGGCTTCTTCCAGAATGCAGCATAGACATGGGGAAAGCCCAGATGAGAGTCACTTTTTGTAAATGTAACTCTGCCGTGGCTTTCGTTTGGGACATGAGAAGTACCATTTTGGTTTCGAGTGAAATTGTGGGAGGTGTTTGCATAAACAACTTACATTTGCATCTGGATTACTAAGAAAAAAACTTTAAAATGTAACTAAATAGTACTTAAAGAGATCTGATGAGCAGCAGAATATGCAACCTAATCCATATGTCCATGTACCTGTGTGTGCATACATGCATCTGTATTGTAAGCGTATATGTGGACCGGTGCTTACTTTTGAAAACAAAATCCTGAAAAGCTAGTACGGTTTTAATGAACCTCCCACAGCCTTATTTCAGGGCTGCTTCCTTTGTTGTGGTTCAGATGCCGTGATGATGGAAGATATGTGGGTTCAAACGACAAAGACATAACCGAGAGTGCCACTCCAGGACGGTAAAGCGAAGAGCTGCCATTCAGGAATTCAGTTTTACAGTGCAGTTGTGCTAGCTGAGCTGTACATGCCATGTATCTTGCTTATATCTTGGACTCTTAAAGATTTTCTTTTCTCTTGTCCAAGCTTCACATTTAACCTTTGAGGCAGTTCTGAATGTATCCCTTCATAAATCATAGTCCAGTAGCACTAACCTCAGGCAGCTCTTTAGTGTTTTTGACTCCCTTCTCACACTGTTCCTCCTCAGGCTTCTGCTGGTCATTCTCATTTCTCTCCTGATGATTTTGTCACTTCTCTTCAATGTAAAACTCGGGGGATCTATGAGACTGTACACTGTGACTGTTTGTGATGTTGGGGCCTCTGCCTGATGCTACACTTCGCTTCATTTACCTTTCTCATTTCATTGCCTTCCCCTTGTTCCAGCAGTGCTGCCTGCCCCCCCGCCCTGTGACTACTGTGGGGCTGACATACTGTCCATCAGATCCTGTCCCCTCCAGCCTCCACCAAAATATGCTACCTTTCATGTTGGTGACTCCCTGAAATACACTAAATCTTCTGTGTCCTCTAGATTTTTTTTTCCATTTAGTTTTAAATGTCCCCTAGCTGTTCCTATGCTGAAAAAACACCTCTGGACCTACTGATCCTTCACAAGCTTTTTAAAACAGTTCTCTGGTATTTCTTCTGTCAGCGTTTTTACAGCATTTCAAGACTAGTTGGTGTCACAAAGGGGAAGAATATTTCACAGAGAGAGTAAAATACTACAGTCAGTTCCATACAGGCTTAGTTCTGAAAAGTCACTTAAGCGAAGTGTGATGTTGGATGAAGGGATTAAGTGACGACTCTTTGAGATTTGTCCAGGCACAAAAATGTACCTATGCTGTAGCTTAACCTTTCATTTTTTCAGACGACAGGAAATGAGTAAAAGAGGAAAAAAAAAAAAAAACCACAACCTTTAAGTATAGGGGGAAAAAAAAAAAAAAAAAATATTTTCAGCT
>VXAV01006213.1:119914-168130 GCA_013399715.1 Alectura lathami
AAAAGTGATGTCACTAAACACCATATCCAGCATTTAGGGAACGCAGGTAAAGTAGGTTCAGAAAGAAAAATCAATGCAAAAGGCCATATAGCTAATTACCAAGTACAATGAGTGACTGCCATGAAAAATAGGCCATGTCGAGAATAATCTCAGTCAAATGCAGCTAAAGACTGTCCTCCTTTATCCATTTAAGAATTGAGAAGGCATTAAAACCTGGAACATGTAAATCAGTTGTGAAAGTTTACAATTCACTGAACCTCCGTATCTCCAGGTAGGTATGCGCGCGGGGAATTCCAGCACGTCACTTTAGGAAGCCTGAAGATAGCCGAGACTGGCTGGTGTGGCAGAAAACCAGCAAGTCTCAGATTGCTGGCAAACTAGTGTTAAAAAGGGTGCTGCGTTTCCCAACAAAGCTCTCTGATGTGTGGATGCTGTGGCATGATCTCTATAAAAGGTTCAGAAGGTGAGATCAGCATCTGCCTCAATTCTTTACCGAGCCCTTGGGTTTGACAGTAGCAAAACATATGCTGCCTAGCAGGTGAGCCCACATTTGGTCTACATAGCACTTTCATTTAATGCCTATGGTCCTGGCATGGGCTGCACTGCATGTAGGATGGCGTTCAGTTGGTAAAACAGCATATGTATTCCCAGACTTATGATTTTGCTACAGAACTTTTAGTGATTTTAGTATGCCAGAGGTGCTGAGCGCCGCTGAAAATCCAAACATCCGAAGGCTGCAACGTTCTGATTTAGTCATAGTTCTGATGTGGAGGTCTTCAAGTGCTCTTATACATTGTGGTTTTGATTTACATCTACTGAAATGTTACGTACTTCTGCAAATGAGGTTCCTAAGGATCTGAGAATACTAGTGAGGTTTGAAATTATGTTGTTTTCTCACTGGACTCAGGGATCACCATAGCAAACCCTTCTGACAGCAGTGAATGTGTACAGTTATTTCTCAACAAAGCTCAGACTTTTATGATCACAGTGATGAGCGAGGAGAATATTAACACACAGTCACATCCGCCAAAACAGATAGTGTGCCATCACACACAGGGAAATTTTTAAATAAGTAAAGGGAAGTAAAATCTATTTGATATGAAGGGTCAAATGCACAGACTATTTCACTTCCCGGTGGCTGTACTATTTTCTCAGTTGTAAGATAAAACCCCTGGCAGTGTCTGCGCTGGCAGTGTCATCAACATGTTCATTGTAATTTACTTCCTTACCTGTTTGTTCACAAGCTTCTCACTTGCTGATGATACCGTGCAAATAGCTTGCTATACTTCACTGTTGATCTCTTAGCATCTGCTCTTCTTTTGGGATGAAACTTTACTTCGCAATGCATTACTGTAGACTGCTTTAAGCTCTTAAAAAATTTCAGTGACATCATCTTTCTGAGCTCTAGATCATCAGGGATTTTTAACAGGAAGAAGTAAATCCAATGCATTTTAGGCCATTTGGAAACAAGGTTGGTTTCCAACATGTCTGTTTTGAGAAGCACTGCAAGAGAATTTGAATTTTGTTGTTTAGCTTAACTCAACTGTGTGTTTGGTGGGCTGCAAATGATCATACCCCTGCCTCAGAGGGACCTGGGGCTTTTCATAGAATTCAGCACAGTTATAAAGTTCCACAGGAGAATCAGGGCCATAAATAGCAGAACTGTTTAGAAAGAAAAAAATGAACTCAGTACATCACAGATATTAAGATATGGATATGTAAGTTAACTTGTCACAGTGCAAGACTGGCTTTTTTTTTATATGAAAATCTTTGTTAGGTTGTTAACCAGAGTTCTATTAAATGCAGAAATAGCACATTGTGAGTTATCTGCTTCTGTACAGCAATTGTCCTCGTTAATTGAAAGGCCCTTAAGACGTTAGTAAATGGTGTAGTAATTTGTTCATTAAAGTATTTCTCCATTCCAATATATGCACATCCCAACTAGGCTGCAGTTAATAGCTAAGAAAGTAAAAACAAACTTGACTGAATAGAGTCCTCAGCTATGGGTAACTATGATAAGGTTACACATTAAATTTACTTAGCAATCAAAACTGTTAAACCCAAACTAATAATTGCCAGGCACAAGACAACAATTTGTTATTTCAGATGAGCCGGCTTTGAAGGGATATGAAAGGAATAGAGAAAAATGAGTTCATATGCAGTTGTAGCAGATATCACTTATCACACAGTAATAAGATAGTGGACAGCCCAGATTGCAACTGTGAAATATAGATAAAGCAAACTTGCAAATGTGATCATCAGTAACACTGACAAACAAAACTAAGAAAAGAGAACGGAAGAGGAAAATAGAAATCTAATTCAGTAAAATGTGGAGAACAAATTGCAGAGTAAACTAGAAACACTTCTAAATTAATAACGGTAAGATAGAGTCCAGTAGTAAATTTGAGTGCAGTGGTTGAAAAGCACATATTAATGCTCTCCCTCCCTCTGTTGTTGCTTTCTCTGCCTGGAGTGAGCACTCCTTAGAGATTTTGTTTCTCACTGCCATGATTGCTCATTTTTCACCAGAGATAATGAGATCGAGGCAGGAATAGCCTTCTTTCATTCTCTTATTCCATTTCATTTTTCTCCTCCAATTTGCACCACAGCAATGGCAGAAAGAATGTCGCAGAGGTGAGTTGGGAGTGGTTTGTGGTCAAAAGGGAAGACATGATCTGCAGTGGTCCTAGACTGAGTTTCAGGAGACACTGGGGCACCCTTCTCCCTCCTGTCCTCCTCACTGAGCTGTTTTTTTTCCATCTTTACGTGAGTGAATGTGACCCTGTCTGTGACCCACAGGGAAATTGCAATGGGCCGGCAGGGGAAGAGTGAGGCAGTCACGAGACTTTTTGGATACTTGGTTAGTCCAGCAGTGCAACAGCACTGGGAGGAAGGTTTTGTTAATAATAATCCAAAATCTGTGTGTGCTTGTTTTCATAACAAACTGCTGGGAGCCATCCTAGACAGGAGCTTACAGTCAGTGCTCAAAATGGAGGCACTCCTTTGCTGCTTCGCAGATATCACCTGGAAAGCACAGAACAGGAGGAAATGGTAAGAAAGGTGTGTGCTCCGCGGTGCACTTGTGCAACCAGAAGCCCAGACTAGCAGGGGGACCATCTAATTGTATTTATTCTGCTTACAAATAGATAACCCCCCTGCTAATTTCAGCTTCTGCTTACAAAAGTATTCACTCCCCCCTTTCTCTCCTGTTCCCTCTGTGATTTTTTTTTCTTCTCTCAGATGTGATTTCCTTACATTTCCAGCTCTATTTTCTCAGTCTTTTCATCAATATTTAATATGTGAGTAGAACAGTGGGCCGTTACCTTCCTTTTCTTTTTCCCTTTTTTCCCCTCTAAAAGTGCTGGTACTCAGCTCTGGCTGCAGAAGTGCCTGGCTCCTGGGAGCACTTGCTCAGTTTGAGTACTGCCTGCATTAAGGAGCTAAAGCCTAACCTGAGGCTGCCAGAGGGGGGTTTAAAAAGGCAATAATGACTAATTGACCTCTTTAATGAGCTTAGGAGTTATAAAGTAGATAATTGCAGTGCATATGACATATTTTATCTAGGTTTTCAGAAAATCTCTGAAAAGGATCTACATGACAGGTTGTTTCTGAAGATGAGCCTAACAGGGGCTGAGAAGGACATGGCATAGAAATACATGGGAGAAAATGAATTTTCTGTACTGGGGGATCTTTGTCCCCCAAAAGGGAGGAGTTAAGAGTGTTTAATACCTGAATTCACAGTTTGATTTTAGATAAATTACCTAGCTAGAAGAACCTGCAGTAAACTCACTGTATTTGCTGATGATACTAAATTATGATGCATACTGAGCACAAAATGAGTGGCAAGAAATATTCATCGTACCTGAGATCAGCTCAATAATTGAGCTGACACATGGCAAATTAAATTTATTACTGGGAAATGTGAAATAATGCACATTGTTCTTGATAAAGAGATGACAAATGTAAAGTCACTCTAGAACACTTGGACAAAACAATCTTTGCTAAAAGACAGCTTTCCTAGAAAATGTGTACCAGGAAGAGAAGTGCTCTAAAGGCTGAACACCCATAGGGCTGGCTTTGGCACTTGGTTTCCTCTCTGTTACAGTGTGTTGCTCTAGTCCATTCGTCATTTATTTTTCCAGATCAAAGCAAAGTTCTAAACTTACTCAGGTGTTCTGAAATCTGTTCTCCATACCTGGTGGCTTTATTAGGATGAAAACAAAGAAGTGACCTGGAAGTGAGGTGGCAAAGCAGGGAAAAAGGAATAACGGAACTTCTAAAACATATTGGAGAGACCGCCTTTAAAAAACCACTCTACTTTACTCTTATACTGGGGACATTAATGTAAAGAGAAATGAAAATAGCTGTTTTATATGACGCTGAACCGGAACTTAGGTGGAATGGATTATATGGACTTGGCCATATATCTGTCTTTTCATAATACATATCCTCTGTTTTGTTAAACAGCTCATGGCTAAGATTTGAGGCACACATCTGGATCTTGGGGGATCTGATGAATTCATTGCTTAATCCAGATCTAATATGCCAGGGTAATGTCTGCGTGATCTTTTTGTTCTTTCAGTACAAACACCAGCACTTCCTGATATCCTCATGTATGGCTGCTGTGATTCCCAACAGCTATTTTTTATCTCCTCACTGTTGTGTACCTCTGAATTCACTGGATTAAGTGAAAATGAAGTCCACTTTTCTATTTTTACTTCTTCATTTCCAGTTTAATTTACCAGGTGGGATGGGCAGCTTCCTGCTAGCAATTGGCAATAGAAGCTGGTGCTTGAGTTAGTGGGAGGACTGCTGATGTGGGAAAAAGTGCTGCCAGGCACTACAGAAAATACAGACATTTGTAGAAGAAAAGGCCAAACAGACAACTGAGGATGCCAACAGCGACAGAGCAGAAGCAGAAAAATAAGGTACATCTGACTCTTTTCTAAAGGAAGGGCTACGTTGTCACACTTGGGTAGGATTTTGTGGTGTTTAAATTCATTGCAGCAGAGGGAGAAACACAGTGATCCTAAATTGTCTGGATGTCCACAGGGTACCGGTACGTTTTTATTGACACCTTGATTATTGTCATAACATATTTAACTATTAAATAAACATATTAAATAAGCATATTTATTTGCTGCTGGTGGATGCAGGCAGTTCTATGGTGTATGCTCCTCCTCTCGTTTTTTCAGTCATCGGGATGGTTTTAGTTTCAGCTTCCAGTGTTATGCTGATGACAGATCTGTGATTTGTTTCTTAACTGCCCAAAGTCATTTAATCTCTTTGAATTTACTTTGGATGTCAACGTTCTGAAATGTCTCTATGAAAATCTGTCACTTTTCTCTTGATTTTTTCCTTTATTTCTGTTACCATCTGAGCTCTGCTTGGTGAAGGCAAGGAATTACCTCTTTTTCAGGATCACATTACCTATTCTGTTTACAAAGCCGCCTTTTCATGGTTTAGAAACGTCGCACAAACCTAATATACACAAAAAGAGAAATGAGAGGCTTACCTTTGTAGCATATTTTCATTTTCCCTTGTAGAATTCGATTGCAAACTCAACAGCTTTTGAGTCAACTCTTAAAATATACCTTGCAAATAATGGATTTCTGGTTCAACAGTATAGGCCAGATCCTATACTGCTCCCGCTCTTACCGTTGCCAGTGTAATTGGGCTTATGATTTAATTTTAAACTGGACTTCTCATGGACTTAGCAGGCAGTCTGAAAGTAAAAGCCTATGTTTCTGAGTGTCTGGATGCTCTTGTTATCTCAATTTTAGAACAGTCTCCTTCAGACTTTTGAATGGTTCGGCTTCCCAAAGTTTTATGTCATGAATTTTTGGACATAAAATTTTAACTCGAGCTTATCATTGAGCTGACAAAAATTGATAGCCTTTATTTGTGAGGAGAAAGAATCCTGCCTACGGTTCTGTCAAATTTCTGAAGATAAAGAATTTATTCTAAATGAAAGGAACATGTGGTGATAAGAGAGAGCAGGTAGTTTATCACTGGAAGTATCCTAAAGTACCGAGGAACAGCATTTTTAAAATTTGGATAGGATATTCTCTAGATGCTGGGAATTAGTGAATTTTACCTGTCACATTCAGCACTAGAAAGATAATGTCATTGAAGAAACCGGTAACTCTGTAATAAGCACAGGGAACATTTGCAGGATGACATATTTAAAATGGCATTTTAAATATCATTACTAGCTGATACTTACATGGATCTGCTGCAGCAATCCGCCTTTGAAATTTAGCTCAAGGTATCACCCACAGCTTAATTTCCATTTTCTAAGAACTCCAGTAAACCAGGTCTGTTTATCTCCTGCCACTGTGGAAGATTGGTCTGTTTGACTGATAGTAGGTTATGATGTAGAAAGTGCCTTGCTACCTAGTAGATGATCTCTGTTTTGAAGAGAGTACGTTCATATGTATTGCTCTATGCTTCTTCATACCATTTGATACTATTGATCACAGAAGCTTCTTTCTTGCCTCCAGGAAGCTTAAGGGGTAAACAGAAACACCCTTAAATGACTTAGATCCTTCATCTCAGATTAAAACCAAAAGTTTGATCGGGGAAAATGGTTTTCCATGTCAATAACCATCCCTTGAGAGCATCTACAAGGATTATTTCCTCTTATCCCTGTATAAAATATCTATATGATTCCACTGAAAATTGCTGTATATGTCCTGATGATTTCCAACAAACCATTTGTAAGAGCCGCTTTCTGTCAGTGATACAGCATTTAAAATCTTGTCCTTTCCCTTATTGTCTATGATTTTGGTTAATGAGAACTAAGTTTCCCGCTGTCTTCGTATGAAAAAAATATTGCAGTCAAAATTATCTTAAAGGCCCCCCTCTGTAATGACCTCTCCTCCTCTACTGGATCGCTCCACTGAATCTCTTCCATGACATACCAAGTCCTTTCCGTTCCTTCAGGCTGTCTCCCCTTTCCTTCTTGTCACGTTGCTGTTAAGCTCACGCTATGTAGGTCCATCCACCAGGGTGTGAGAGCTGTGATGTTGTGCTTGTCTGCTCATTCCATATCTGTTTTTTTATTCTCATGCCATGAGGTGTTTCTTCTGAACTGGTGAACTACAAAGCAACTACTCTTTCTTTATATAAACCACTTCTGTTTCTTTGCAATGCCAACAGGACATCTAATTAAGTACTGGATCTATCTTTTATAAAGTGAACATTGCTGTGAAGATCAGTGCAGGTTAGACTGGACTGTAAGCTTGCTTACTCATTATGTGCATGAATTTGAAAAAAAGTCTAATTGACTAAAAATCAATAGAATTTGGTTTTCTAGTTACCCCCAGGATTTTTGAAAATCCTACTCCATATCTCATCAATGGAATTAGAAGTCAAATATGCCTTCACCAATTAACCACTTAGTATTTTTCTCCCTATGTCCTCTCTAATAACTTACTGGCTTCCTCTTATGTCACATCTCACCTTAATTTCTAAGGTCTTTAGGACTGAAAAAATACCTTTTTGGTAGTGAATATTTTGTGGCAAATTTAAGATAAACTAGAAGTAAATATGTGTTTCGACAGGAGAGTCTTTTCTTTACATTTTCCAGTTGAAGCTGCTATTATTGTCATGTTTAATAACTTTCCCAGGTAGTTCTGGTGTACTGCTCTAACCTTTCCTTCTTTAACGTGTGCATGTGAAGCTGTAACATTACAACAAAAGGAGAGTAGGATCATTCGGGGCTGTATCGTGACCTCAATTTCATGAACAAAATTCCTATTGAGAGATATTTGCTTGCAGAGGGAAGGTGTGATGGATTGTGCCAAGGAATGACTGTCTTCACCCCATATAGCCACGGAAGGGGCAGTAGTAGTTCTCTGGGTTAAATTCCTGGAAAACACTGACTGGCTTTGATATTGAAAGGGTTGATACTGAATGTTTGTTAATATGGAAACTTTTGAAGATGTAGAAATGCCATCAAGTCACAGGGTAATCTACATCCTTTAATGTAGTGGGAGGCAAGGATTGTAGATACAGGTCTGGAAATGGCAAATGAAACAGAAATGGTCTGTGTGGAGATGCTCAAATTCATCACTAGCATTGGGAAGTCAGTGCCCCTACGTGATGCCTTCACAAGAAGAAAGTGGATTCACATCACTAGATCTTATTTTTCCTTTGTGGCTGTTTGATTTCTCATTTATCAATGTTCGAAGCATTTCATCTGATGGGGGTTGATATACTTTAAACATGAGACTTCATAAAAGTAAACATAATGATATGGATGTGGAGTTTGAAAACCACTAATTTCATAGGTGTAGGACCATATTTACAGTCAATTGCTAGCAGATCATCATTAACTGTTCTGCTGGCTGAATTTGCTTTAAATCAGATAGGTGATAAATCTCCCCAGCTATTTGGGAATTACAGTGCTTCCGTGCTGGCACTGCTAAGAAACGTTCTGCTATTTGCGCGTGCAGATCAACTGGAGGAGTAAAAGTATACCATGCAATAAAAGGCTGGGGTGGAAGTGAGAAGTTCGGTCAGGCCCTGAGCACTGGAAATTGGGCCCCTAAATCTGCATTTGAAAAATATAAATAAGATATGATCTGAGGCCAGAGGCGCTGAGCTCTGCAACTGCCAGCCCTCGTGAAAGCTGGTCCACTCGTTTGCGGGTGAAGGTTAGCTCCTGGCAAATCACCTCTTCATCAGGACAGTTCTGGAAAGTATTGTGAGCATGCACTTGCCTCCAGAGTGGGGCAAAATTCATGCAGTCTTCCATGAGAGAAAAGAGGCAGGACGCAATATTGCCCGTCTCTTTATGCTAGCAGCTTCCATGTCACCACCACGATGTCCCAGCACACATGTAACTCCTGTGTGTTCGCCAGCCCGTGAGCCCACCACTGTGCTCTAACCTGGTGTGACAAAATCTAAAAACAATCACTTGTGTGATATAGGTCTGGAAGGAATCCCTGCAATCTGCCTAAGACCTCTGCCGGATCTTTTGTTCTTCCTCCTCTTCTTCCTTTGCCCCCACCCCAAATAGGGGAAAGAAGCCATCTCACAGTCCTGCAAATGTTGCTTCCAGAGATTTATTTTCTGTGATGTAAAAACAAGCTCTCTACCTGCACCCTTGTAAACCGCTTGTTTGCAAGCGTCAAGGTAAACATTTAAATGTCACTTAAACATAGAAATAGGTAGGAGGCACCTTAAAGGAACTTCATCTCCACTTCACATCAACACCACTAAACACATTGTTACAACAGTGACTAAAACTGTCTGATAATATCATCAGTGGCAACTGGTCAGTTAAAATGTCTTTTAATTGTGACTTGAATGTGTTTATCAACCTCTTTTTGTGACATTAAAAAGACAGCAAGAGAAACACATGGAGACATTGTCCTCGAGGGAAAGGATTAATCATCAGTGAGTGAGCAGGCCTAAGCAGATGGTCAGCTAAGCTTTCCTAAAGTCATTTCTCCTATCCACCATTCAGTGTCACTGCCAGAAACGAGAAGAAGTGTTATCTTGACATTGAACATCTTTATAATAAAATCACTAATTGGCGTCTAATACCGAAGGCTTTCTAGCTGCAAAATTGCAGCAGAGGTAGCTAAGTGGTTGACTGGGTTTCATGTTAATAAATGCTCTCTGAAAAATCCTTCCTTAGCATAGCCAACATAGTATTGTCACTGTGAGCCCTCGCTGCAAATGACGGCGTGTCTGTTAGCTCGGTTCCAAGCATAACAGTTGGGAGGTTTTAACAGCAAAGCAGATAAACATGTTGCTGTCGTCGTGCTGTTGTATTTCATGTATATGTAACGCTAGGATCTTACAGGAGATGTTCATTAGGATTTAGTTCTCAGATTTTTCTTGGTTTTTGGCAACCAGAGAGAGTCTGTCATAATAAATTATCGCTTTTAGTGGTGGAAATATATTTTTCATGAAAGCTGAAAATGTGTCAGCATTGGACATCCGTGAAATTGTTATGGTTTGTTGAGGATTTCTTTTTCTTTGATCCTTCTCCTTTTAGCCAGCAGCATTTACACAAAATATTTCTTTCCTCACTAGCTATCCACTTTTTAAAAATCTACAATCAAATCTAGACTGGATGGAGTTACTAATTACAGATGTTTGTGAACGTAACTATAGCTTTTGTTTTAATTTGAACATATGTTTTTTGTTTCTGCCACCTGTGTTCTTATTTAGCAAATCTTTTCATGAAGTGGATGGTGAGAGCTGAACACTGGCTTTGCCACAGCAAAGTCACTCCAGAATGATCCAGACACTCTGCGCTACTCGACAGCCCATCACCTGGATCACCTCGCAGTGTCCAGGGTGCCTGACCACAACGCAGCCAGCCTGATCTGACCTTCATTGGAAGCAATGCCGAGAGTCCTGTGGTCAGTATTAGTTTTCAGACAGGGCTTTTGGTGCTTCTACAGTGAAATCTGAAATTTGCAGAGAGGGTTAATGCCCGGAAAATGATATAAATATGTTATGTCACAATATTATATGTCCCAAAATATTGGTAAAGGGTGTTTTTCCCAGAGATTAGAGCATTAGTGAAAAAATAATGATTAACCTTTAAAATCAGATTGGCATTTCTTTTTTCTCCAAATGCAGAATTAATACGCATTTTTTAATCATTAGTGTAATTTTCAGGATGATACTTTTGTTCTTTTGGCTGTTGAACTGTTACGGCTGCTAGTAACCCTTCAAATTGTTTGCTTCATTCAAGCATTCTTTTTTGAATAATTCATTAGGCATTATTATCCAAGCGTGGAACACCTCATTTAGCACTGGTGATCTTTTCCTTATGTGTAGCTGACAGGCAATCAAAGTTTTTATCAGTGCAGAAAATTTGCAATTCAGAAATGTAGTTGCAGCAATTAGTAGCTATCAGGTAGCATAGGAAGGACAGCTTCATAAAAAGAGAGAGTTGAATGAGCTCAACTGATGTTAGCACAAAAGTAATGGATAAAACTAACCAGCTGTTTCTAAATTTACCAAATGGAACATTCCTTCTTCTCAGAGTAGAAGCTTTAATTAACTTTGTGTTATGTGTGGCTTCACAAAAGGAGAAGTGACTAGGTGACAGAATATCCCTCTTTCATTGCTCTCCGCTCAATTTTGTAACTGAGTTAAGATGCCCTGTTGATATACACCTCTCTCGCTGTCTCACTGCAGGACGAACTTCCAGTCTTTCCTTTTGCTCGCCTTAGCCCACAGCAGAGCAGTAAGTTTTTTAAAATGCACGGCAGATTCTTTCCCTCTCTCTCACTGATACAGCAGATTTTAAGGTTTTTACGCTGCTGCAAAAAGCTTGCTGAAGTTTAGGCAGCTGAGGTGTTTCAGTAAGCACTCTGTGTGAACTCCCAGTGTGGCTGGCTGCCAACCTGAGAACCCAAAGGAATATTTATAGAAAACAAGGTGGGAGAAGAGGCTGTGGAAGCAGGAGGAAGGCGTTACCTTTTAATCAGCAAGTGTTCCAGCTCATCCCCGTATTGCACATCAGGTGGAGTTCATGATGGCCTTCATCTCTCCACTTTCCACAACATTACTCAGGTCTCATTGGGCCAAAGAGAAGGAGAAAGCGTTAGTGAGGCTTGCCACCTGGAGAGCTCATTAGAGGCCTGGAGGAGACCTGGGCATCGGCCTCACTCCTGGGATGGTTTATCTCTTTGTTCTCAGGATTTAACTTCAGATGCACAGCTGTCCTTGGGCTGCTAAGGGGACCTCAAGTCACCACATTCTGTTGAGTGCTCTAAAGGGCTTAAGGGCTTGTGTCTGAATAAATGTCACAGCTCCATCACCTCCTCTTATTATGTTCTCGAGTGTGTGCTCCCTGTTCTCTTCATGGAAGAGAAGGAAAAGCCTGAAGGACCTTACCTGAAGAACCAGCCCTGCCCACAGCCCCACAGAGGGCAGCTGGCTGGTGAGATGCTGGGTGGGCAGGTCCCTTCCCAGGTCCCTCACTCCCACCAACCAGACAGAGGCTACAGCAGTCTGAGAGCATTCACTGGGGCCGTGGCAAGGCTTGTGGCTCCAGGGCATCTGCCCTGTCTCGCTTTGGGAATTTTCAGCATAGCTCTTTGCTTTTCAGTGTGAGACCTTCAATGTCCGAGTGAAATGAGAACACTCAGAGTGCAGAACAGCCAAATTGCTTCAAGTTGGAACAGGGCACTGCATCAATTATTTACCTATCACAGTGATGGATACTGTGAAAACTGGGATGAAATGCAGGGAATTTGTTGCAGTGCATTTTGGAAGCATTTAAAAACTCCTCTTTGTGTGCTTATTGCTGGTCTCCTGTGCTGAAACAATGCTTTTGAACACCAGTATCCAGCCACACGTGGGGATTGTGAACATTATTTTATCCATTGTGTTATCCGCTTCCTTTTAGTGAGGTGAAATGATGCCATGTTTCACATACTGTTCCTTCCCCTGACAGCAGCCACAGGGCTCGGGAAGCTGCTCGGAGCAGCATGGGCCATCTCCAGCAAATGCTCCCATCTGGGGAGGCACTCGGGAAGCTGCAGAGGGAGGCAGGTGTGCAGCTGCCAACCCCCAGTCCCCAAGGGGAAAACCCTGCATTCCCAGCAAAAGGAACCTCCTGGCATGCTCTCCCATCTCAGGGGTCTGCCTGGCCTTTTGCTGACAGCATAATTTTCTAAGGAGTCTCAGAGCCCGACATCTCTGTTCGTGAGCCTTTTTTCCTAAGCAACATTAACAACTGCTGCAGGTCTGCCAGGTGCAATGTCTGCTAATTGTGTCTGCATCGCCAGGCCTAACACCCCTCCAACACCCGAATTCCTGCTCAGGCAGCAAAGACATCTCCCTTTATCCTGGAAAGAGTGCACAGCTCACTCATGATCTCTTGGCCAACAACTCCCAATCAAGAAGAAACATATAGTTAGGAAATTTGCCTAAGCCATCACAGATCTGTAAAAACTCATTGTCATGTCTGAGGGAACTAAATAGCGTTTGCCAGTTTGAAATATAAGTAGCGTATTAGTATAACAGCTAATCGGTACCAGATTTGTCTCTCTACTGGTTGTTTCTACCAGCAAATGCTAAGAGGCTTCTGAAATCTCACATTTTCCTTGATGTCACAAATATCTGTCTAGGGATTTTAATGTTAGGAGAAAATACAGAATATTTGGGAAGGTAGACAGGGAAATCTCAGACTAGACAATATTGAGATATTATTTCCCCCCAAGACTTAAAGTTCTCATCCCTTGTTTTTAACTGAGCTGGTATAGGTCATTTGGGTTGTGAACTAACAAGTGCTTGTAAGACTGAAAGGAATCAACCTCCTTCACACCCCTGTTTTGCTGGAGAATGCAATTGCACCCAAACTATAGCTCCTAGCTCTTCTTTTTTTGTTTGTTTTATTGGTTTTTGTTTGTTTATTTAATTAAACTAATATGATGCTGTAACACAATTAAGATTCAATAGTGAAACATAAGAGTGAGGGAGAACATTTATATGTTTAACTATACCATAACAACTGGTCTTTTAATCCTGTTTCTGTTGCTAAACAAGTTCCCAGGTTAGAGATAAATATTTCATGACATGTCAGAACTCATTTTTTTCAGAGCTGTGTAGAACAGGTTCCAGCTCTAAAATATCTCCAGCTGAAAGCCCAAGATCTGAGGCTCCCGACACTGGAGCTGGAGGAAATTGCTCGTACTGCACCCTATCCTGGTCACTGGGTTCTCGGGCCAAATGAAATGTAAAGCTGTTCTCTAGAAAAGCCGATGCATTTTCACTAGAGATGAGTAATCCAGGGATGGGAAAGCACACAGACCTGTTTCAAAGCTGAGTTTTTAGAGGATTTCTATCAAAAATTAAGTGAAAATGATTGACTTCTTAAAATGAAACTGTTGTATCCATGCAGGAAGATGGTCCATCGTTCTTGCCAGATGTGATAAATTGCTCAGTGTTACATAAACCGAAACAGCTTTACTGATCAGCATCTCCCCTCATGCTAATATGTGCTACCTAAATCAAGCTACAAGCCTTGCATCTTGAAGGTTAGTGGCAAAATTTACAGGAACGGGTTCCTTTTTGAGATTTCTAGTGCACTTAGACATTTGCTGGAAATATTTTTAAGAGGAAAACTTTCCAAGCAAATAAATTTAGAACTTCTCCGTGATGTCAATCCTATTCCAGACTCACACAACACATTGAGTCAAGCAGTTCCTTATGGTTAAGCTCAGGACCCAGCCCAGCTCTCTGGACAGTGAGCGTGCACAGCCTCACAGCCCCACACACTTGCTACTGCTTTTCCAAATCCCATGGAGAAGGTGGAAATGACTTTGACGTCTGTCCCAGAGTGTATGGTCTTAAATCTCTACCACTGAAATATGAAACCCTCACTGCAAAGTGGCAGTTGAAAGTGCCAATAGGTTGCCTTGTGTTGCTTTTGTTTTATAAAACTCTCCCCTTCATTTCCTCTTTCTTTGGTGGAGGAAGTGGCTGTGTGCAAGTACTAGTCAACATATCTCTGTTTATTATTATTTTGGCAGAGGTTGGTCTGTAGTTCACACCCACTTGGGTGTGGAGATGCCAGGCTGATAATCTGTCCGCTGAAACTGAACCAAACCCTCTGATAAATGTAAAAGCTATGGGGAAAGAAGTTCCCTGGCTGGTCAGACATTTTGGAGAAGTTTAATTCAGTTTATTAAAAAAAAATCAGTTTAATTAGTGGCCAAGAAGCACAATGTTTCCTAATGAATTTCTCTCCTATTTTTTTCTGATAAATAAGAGGAGACCTTGTACGTTGAGGTCATTATTGAACAGGTAGAGGAGGAGAGCAAAACTGCCAAATGTTTGTTTCCCCAAAACTTCTTTGTAAACGTTCCCACGCCCAAGGCATACCTTTCCAGCTTGTCTCACGTTTTTTTTTTTTTTTTCTAAGGGCGGTTTCTTTCTTCTCTAATTGTTTTTTTCACAAATCGAATGAAGCCATTACACAGTCAGAGAGCATTAGTCACCTTATATAACTTCACAGTAGTGGAAAGTAAAGACAACACACAAAAACATGACAAGAATAAAACAAATAAGATAATGATGAGGTGTATGTGGAAAAAACAGAGGAATTGCTTGGATTTGTCACCACTTTCTCAGGTGTCTCATAGAAGTCAGGGGAATGCACTGCACGTTGATGTTGTCCAAAGCACCTGAAATGTAGCTCATCTAAAACCCAGCAGAAAAACCATTTATATATCACTAGGAATTAGGTATAGACTTGAGAGGTAACTGAAGCATGAAAGACTAGTAAAAGAACGAAAAAAATGGAGAGCTAAGCACATACTTCGTGCTCACATGAAGCCAAAATGGCTTTCCTGACAACAAGACTTTTACTGTGATTTCACTGGAACATAAAAGAACAGCCGTAAGGGCTCGGGGCAAGGTGCATCTCAGCAACCTGTCTCCAGCAGTGGCCATAGCAAGCGCCTGGCGCAGAGTAAGAACAGGGTATGTGTAAGTGGTATGTGGTATGTGACGTTGCTTTCCTACTGGAGACTGGCTTGATTCAAGAGCTCCTCTGAACCTAATGCGATTTGTGTGTTTAAATGCTTTCAATAGATCTCTTTTTAGTTCTTGTCCAGTCTCCCCTTAAATATATGTAAACTTGCTAAACCCTCAACATCAGCTGGCAAGGAGATCCATAGGATAAGGAACGAATCACAAGATTCTGCCTCTTGCTTCCTTTTGGAAAAAAAAAAAAAAAAAAAAAAGAAGCCTTTTGGAAATCAACTGTCTGGAGAATTTCTTGGGTAACTTCTGAACTGCTGTGAACAGTTTCAATAAAACACCTAAATCTTATATAAATAACACCTAAATCTTATATAAATAACTGGCAATCAGTATTGCAAAAATCACAAAGGGTTTGTATTCCTCGTTTCATTTCAGCATTGACAGATCACAAATATACAACTCTAGGTTTCATCCTTGTCTTAAATGAGAAGTGTCAATCGATTCCAGACACATTAGTAGCTCACTAAATATTAGTAGCATTGTTATAGAACACCCAGATTACCAGCTGGTCTAGAGTTGTGCGTTTTAAATGAGGCCCACTCCCTTCTGAAATCGCCTGTCATTTGAATACACAGATACAACATTTTTGCATGTACACAAAAAATATATCAGTTTGACTCTATTAATCTCAATTTCTCTTTTCCCAGTGTAGCATACCAGGAAGTCATGTGTTGTCTCTGTACTGAGGGACCCATGACAACATTTGTGTTTGGAGCTGAGCTTCAACATGTCTGTGGTTGTCACGTCTGTGTTTGTTTGTGTAGGTCCTTTCCCAAAGACAGGATTTCAGCAGGCCACTCTAAACACTGATAGGGCCGCATAACTCAGTGACTCCCAAGTACTTTCGACCAAAGAACCACTGACAACCTTTGACATGTCTTGCAAACTGCCCACTCTAAGATAGAGTCTGGAACGTGAGGTGACATGGCAGCGACATGGCAGTTTCAGTCAAGGGGTATGTCGTACAAACGGACACGTCCACACATACATTGCTGTTTGGTGTTTTCCTAGGTCATGTGAGAGCTATTCATTGGGACCTCAAGGACGCCCAGTGATCAGTCAGCCACAGTCTGGAAATTGCAGCAATTTATAAAAGTTCAAATAGTTCTTGGAAATCACCTTCACTGCTTCCCAGCACTGGCAAGTGTCTGGTCAGGCCTCCAACAGACAATACACTCCAGGGAACCTGCTTTAGCAGGGGATTGGACTCAGTGATCCCTGGAGGTCCCTTCCAACCCCTGCTATTCTGTGATTCTGTGATATGCGACAGTAGCTCTTCATCAGCAGTGTGATGAAGTTAGTTCTGTTCAGCCAGAGATAGGAGCACATGGCTCCTGAAACACAATTATCTGAAAATATGCTTTGTGCATTGCTAATAGGGGAGGGAAACAGTGTCACTATGCGCTGGCCTCAGCTGCCTGGCTGGGAGTGTGCTGGGAGGTGCAGAAAAATGTGCTGGTGCCTCACAGTGATGAAAGGAAATGAGGTTATGGAGCTCGTGGTCTGTGAAAAAGGAATAGAATTAGTTTTGGTTCAGAAGCTAAAGCAATACATATATTAAACATTTTAGGTGCTGCTACAAAATATATCTAGCTCTGTATTTATTTATTTTTAATATATAAAACAAAGTGTAGATCTTTTATATGTGAGTATGCTTGCCTGTCTTGCTTCCTATTCAAGGAGTGCTGTGCGATGACTAAGGAGTATGATGATGGCCCTTACCGAGACAAGAGGAAATGCCTCTTACTCAAGAGTAAGTGCCTCTCTAGCAGTCTAATTATTGACTTGAGATTGTACAAGAATATTCTGACATATTCAAATTGATACTGGCTTATAAAACTTCGTGCTGTCACTGTTTGTCTGTAGCATTTACCTCTGAAGTGCTGTGGGTGGCTCTTCCCTTGGTCTGTTACTTGGTGCCTCGATTAGAGCAGAACAAGCGCTCCAGACAGTGTCAAGCAGTACTGTTTCTCTGCTCTTTTTGGAGTTATTGTGAAATAGGTCCAAACGCTAAAGACAGAGCACACTAAACCACAGGCATGTAGGAACAGCGCAATGTGTTGTCAGCTGTGGGAAAGACCCTTGTGAATGGGTTAATGCCGTTGCTAGAAAAAGATTTGCCCTTTTACAGATCTGAAGAGAGGTAATGTTAACAGTAAGGAGTAGAGGCCTAGCAAGATTTTAAGTTTTTGTGTGACTTTTATTTCTGGAAAAGAAAGGGCATTGGCAACAACAGCTGCCTGTAGCACAGCTTCCCCTCCTCTTTTTTTTTTCACACTTGACTTCTAATATGGATTGCAGGCATGATTCAGCAAACAGGGGGAAGAAGATTTTTACAGACACGGACTGGCACAGTATTAGATAAAAAGAGATGAAAAAAAAAAAAAAAAAAAAACGCAAAACCCTGGAATAACATAATGGACTTTCTTTTTCTGATGCATATAAAATATGGATCTAAGCGAACATGCATAAGCCTTGATTCAGAGGAGTTTTATTGGGTTCTTGTTTTAACTGCAGAGAGTCATTTGCTGGGAAGGCAGATTTGGTGTAATGAGACTCGCTGGGCTAACTTAGAGAGGCTCCAAACTCACCTCTAGGCTCAAAATGTAAATTAGAAAACCACTAATGTGCATTATCTAGAGATTAATTTTGTTCTTTTTTGAGTGCATGTCCAAGAGACAGAGAATGAGTTTGTGATCCAGAAATGCCAGACATGGCACTGACAGCTGCGGTACTTTTTGCCTCCATCTTAAGTGCTCCATTTCTAAATCTGGGACAACATTTCTATACAGCAGAAACAGATTTTTAAAGACTACACTAAAACCTCAGGAACATATTCAGCCTATCTTAATGCCCCAAGAAAGGACAATTCTTTCTAACCTGTAATTGCTAGATGGAAACACATGTATACACAAGCTACTCAGCTTAGTTAGGCAACTGTGAGGGTCCCGCTGAGTACTAAGTTGAAAGCAGACTGGGCAACCAGAAGTACAAGGACAGAAGAGAAGAGAACTTCTTATGGAGGTAGAAACTGGATTGGTGTGGGAGTGACAGGTTTTCTGCAGACGGTTCTGAGAGTTGGTGGTTATTGTATTTTAGTATGTGGTTAGAACAGCTTACATTCAGATTTTGTTGAAATCTAATGGACAGTGGATAATCTTCAGCAAGAAAGAAGAAAGGAGGAAAGGAGGAAAGGAGGAAAGAAAGAAAGAAAGAAAGAAAGAAAGAAAGAAAGAAAGAAAGAAAGAAAGAAAGAAAGAAAGAAAGAAAGAAAGAAAGAAAGAAAGAAAGAAAGAAAAATGTAAAATGGTAAGGTCAGTCTTAGTACTTTTTATGTGTATTCTGTGATGGTCTAGGAGGTCCCAAATCTATTCATTTTGTTGCTTCTGGACCTGGCAAAGAAATAGTAAAGAGACTTACAGACTGGAGAGTGCTGATGATGTGCGCAGAGATGTGAACGTAGCTCCCATTTCTACACCGAAGTTTTAATAATCCTTTAATTTTCTCTTAAGATTATCAGAAAAGGAGACATCCCTTGTGATCCCTGCGTTAATTGTGCTGTTTATGATAATAACTTTCTTCATTATTTTGGATGATTTGAGTTCTGAGACTTTTCTCATATATATGTGAGTGCATCTGCATGTTTTAAGATACGAAAATTGCTCTGGTGTATTCTTGTTAAATTGCATGGTAATAACTATAACAATATCCCACATAAATTATGACTGTGGAGACTTACCTACTTGTCCTTGCCTCAGCTAATTGTATTTCACTCCCATTCACTTTTTTCATGCTGTCACTTCAAATGTGTATTTTTTGGTTCTCTAACTCTGTAGTATCTATAGTACATTCCCTGATAGCAGAGTAGGTTACAGTTACAGTGGGGAGACTTGCTGGACTAAATGAACTGAAGTGAAAGATATTTTAGTCTCTTGGCATACAATCCTCAAGTAATGGTACAGTAAGCACTATATTTTAATGAATCAATACTTTTAATGCATAGTTCAAATGCCTGAAAGCAGGCACATCCGCAGACAGCCTTAGTGCAGAGGCAGTCCAGTGCAGGCCAGAGCTGTCACCTCCTTGTTTTCCAGGACCAGGCCATAAGAGTAAAGCCCAGTGTGAGGTACACACTCTCTGGACCATGCTTAGCCTGCCTTGCCCTGTTGAGGTCCTGACGTTAACCAGCTGGAACCACAAAGGCTGCAGTCTTGTGCAGACTTCAGAGCTTAGCTGTCCAGATCTACACTTTAAAAAGGCATTGGATTTTTGTGCTATATGTTGAAGACCTTTGACACAGAGAAGTTACCCAGGAAGTGGCAGACCAGAATTCAAGTCCTTCCTCAGTGCAAAAGCATCCTACCTGTTACTTCCAGGATGGCCACCAAACTGAGGGACCACCAAACATCAGCCAGACTTTCAGCTAAATTCTGTTCATTTTTAAAAGCAGATTACCCTTGAAAGGAACATCTTTCTAGAACACATTTGGCTCCAGGTTTTGTTTTGGGTGGGCTGATATGTTCAGAAGGCAGCTCTGTGGGAAGGGCATGTCTGGCTGCATGTCTTCTGAGACCGAGATCCCGGAGAAGCTGAGGTTACACTGTGCCCATCCCCATGTCTTCTGGTTTGTGGTGTCCCAGAGGAACAGTGATGTTATTCAGAGATCTCTTTATTCAAAAATTGTTTTTGGTTGATGTTTTTTAACACTCTAGAAACTGCTGTAATACCAGTGCCACAGAAGTTATACAGCAAGCTGTTAGCACGATAGGAAAT
Source organism: Alectura lathami (assembly GCA_013399715.1). Lineage (NCBI taxonomy): Eukaryota > Metazoa > Chordata > Aves > Galliformes > Megapodiidae > Alectura > Alectura lathami. The sequence continues at coordinate 140,216 of VXAV01006213.1, forward strand.
AGAAGTACCTTCACGGTGAAGACCTCAGTTCACCGCTTAGATTTCTGCCATTTCCATTTTTCTGAACTGTTTACAGATCTCTGTTATATCCTGTTTTATCTTGCATCTCCTTCTCTCAAAAATAACAATAAAAAATTGAAAGTCCTCAATGGAAGGCGATTAATTTATTTATTTATTTTTGTCAAAACATTTGTCAGCTTCACAAACAATGAAGTATTTCAGTTGAATTTAAAGCCACAATTTCTGAAAATTTTACCAGTTATCCTGGTGACATTGTTACTGTATTAACCTTTCTGTTCTCTCTCTGGCTTCTTATACTGTCAGATATTATCAGAGTCGCTAAGGATCTCACGCATAAAATCAATAGCAAAAGTAAAATCTCTACAGGGGCTCATAGTCTCTGGCAGTGCTCCCTTTTCACTGGTAATTTTTTTGCTTGAGTCAGGGCTTTCTGTTTGATTTGAAGAGTGGAGGGGGAAGATGGTAGAAAATAAATGTGACGTTTGAATCGTGTGAGCTGTGCCCACGACACAAAGGTTCCTTAGAGATCCCGGGGTCTCCCCATGCCCTGTAAGGCAGCACCAGGCTCCCACCTATACCCACTGCCCAAAGAGACGTGGGCTTGTGGTGAGGATGCTGTGTGGTGGGGAGGAGTGCCCACAGCGTCACCAGCTGCCTCAGGCTGCTCAGCCCTGCACGCCCACCGCCGCACACCGCCTCCAGGGGTGTTAGTTTCCAGCTGAACTGGGCACTTTTCCTTGTTTCTAAACCCCTCTCATCTGTCTGCTGAAGTACCTCACGTCTTCATTTGCCTTCTCTACAACTCTTTGACACGTTCCTCCCCTCAGGACTCTCTTTTACAGGATAACTAGAGGCTGCTTAGATTCTCCTCATATGGAGGCTCTTCCACACTTCAGATCGTTCTCATCTCTCTTGTCTAAGACCTATCACTATCCCCTTCTTCACGTGGGGAGACCAGGAGTGCAATGAATTGCCTCAGGTATGGATGCACCAAGTGCTTGAGAATTGGCAGAATGGTGATTTCTGCTTCTCATAACATTTTTTCGTTTTTCTGCACACAGGGACACTGATGAACACCACCTTGTTAATGTCAGCGGAGAGTTTTCTTTTGTATTGTCATTCACGTTGCATTTCAGAAAGGAATAAGTATTTTTAGTAACTCGTGAAGCATAAAAGCAGGTGCTGCATCTTTCAGTTTCACAATTTAACCAGAATGGCCTTCTGTGTCATTAGCTTCATGCAGTCCTGCTGAAAAGAACTATAAACCACAATCTAGGCTAGTTTTCTTCCACATAAAATTTCCAGCAGCAGCATATGTGCTCCTTGTGTGTCTGGGGCTGATCCAAACCACACAGCAGTACGCTGGGCAGGTCTGTGCCCACAGCTACCCTGCGTTGCTGCCCTCAGAAGGGCTGAGGGCCCCCTGTTACCCCCACCGTGTCCCAGCAGCGGAGCCATGGCCTCCCGCAGGCCTCCTGCTCCTCACGGCGTGAGCCCACCGCTTCAGCCTGGCAGTCCTCGGCCTCGGTGCCAGGAGCTTGCCATCAACCGTAGGTCTCAGGGTCACGGCTGATAGCTGCTGCTGGCCCCAGGCTGGTGGCAGATAGCGTGGGGAGGCTGTTGCCTCTACAACAACACACTGATGCCATTGCGAGGGGGAGCTGCCCGACTCCCATTTAGCAAATCTAGCATTGACAGGTGAGCCCTTATATTCAGTGGATCCAGGCTAAGTAAATTTGATGCCAGAGTAACTAAGTTCCTATGCCATCACCATGATGAATTTTCTTCTGAGAGGCCCATGCAGACCTCGTCCTCGGGTTGGCTGTGGTAGTGGTTTCCACTAAGACATGAGCTGACACCAGCACCCGTTTCTCGTGCAGTTGCTCTGAACTGTAGCCCTTCTTCATGCTGTCCATCCTTGTGCCAGGCCACTTAAAATATGCTCCATTGCAGGTGCAGTTTCCAATAGTGACACTGATTTGGGGTGACTCAAATCTGGAAATCCAAACTAAGAGGGAACTGATTTTTCAGACATTGCAGGCTATCCACGTCAGAAAACAAGTGTTAGAGTTGGCTGTGTCAACTTGGAGCAGCCTCGTGCTGCCCGTACCTGTGGCAGGGCCAGCTGCCCCCTGGCTAGGGTAGCAGCTACTGGTATTTGCTCTTTTATTGCTAGTCCTAGAGCAAGCATGTTTTGGCCAGATTAGAAAACCTGAGCCATCAGTTTGTACTGCTGATTGACAAGTTTTGCTTTTGCAATATACACAGTAATAGCGGGAGGATATTTCTGCGGTTCCTCAGGATGCTTTGCAAGCAGTCACCTCTGATTGATTTTCTTGCTTTCCCACTAACTTGCACAAGAAAAGCATAGCCCATACCGATGCTGCAAGGTTTGAATGTGGGAGCGTTTGCAATAGCAGTGTTCATTCACCATTATTTTGTTGAAGCAATGTAAAAAGACAAGGCTTAATTTGTGAAATGGTCCATCTGTTCCCATACAAACTGCGTAACAGAATGCACAACTATTTCAATTAATGTAGCAAACTGTCTTTAAGCAATAGGCATGATTTTGTATGTATTTTTGACTGCAGACGATGTCATCATCCTTTGCTCTAATTATTCTTGATTCTACCTCCTCATATTTCCATTTAAAGAAAAGGAATGACAACTTGTCTCACTGGGAGCAAAGTTTGCTCATAGATGGATCAGGAATAATTAGACGAGATGGTAGTACAAACTCCAGCAGACAGGATATCTCCATTACAGAGAGTTATGTTGTCATTCCTTTGACCATCCTCCCATCAATCCATCCATCAACAAATTAAAGTTGGCTAAAGAGCCACTTATCTTGAGTGCTTTTTACCCTGATCGCTGTCAATCTAGGTAAATAAATATTTTCCCTAGGCAGAGTTTACATATTTAACCATGTTTTAAGAGATAGTCTCCTTGCTACTGATATATCCAGCAAATTGCACATGCTTTTTCTGTGTTTCCTGATTCACCTCACCCACATATTACACCTTCATTAAATGAATCCTGCTCCCTCTGCCTCCATTTGATTTGTTTTTAAAGATGGACTGACTAGGTGAAAGTTGCATTAAACCTGACAGTCTGATAAAAGTCTAGAAATTGATTTTATTCTCTTAGATTGGAATGGTGTGCCATGCAAGATTCACACCAGTAATGGATCAAGTGTGTGAATGAAATCAAAGATAAAAAGCACAGCTTTCTCAGCAAGCCTGCTTTGAGGAATATGGCCACGCTACTGCATCTGACTTTCATAATTTAAACTATGATACTGTAAATGACTCTAGGGCTTCATGATGAACATAAACAATGATATGAGCAGCATTACATTTGCTATCTAATAAATATGTATGTGCCAGTGAATACACTGTTAAAGATATTACTTTCTCCCTATTATTTATTTTTCATTTAATTGATACATAGAGCGGTTCACACTCTGCCTGCTGCCTATCAGACACAGGCAAAGGAACAGCGGTCTTAGTTATTAGCATTAATGTATGCCTAGTGCTTTTCAAAGGCACTCATACACACACATGCGCGTAGAAGGGGTGAAATTCTCCTCCTACTGAAGTCAATGGGCTACTTACCATGGCTGTCAGTAATGACGGGGGCTGTTCCCAAAGCCCACCGTTAGTAAATAAAAAATACCACTGAGAACAAATGCGCTGCTGTGGGCAAAGCTTGAGTGTTGTTAAGGAAGCAGGAGCAGAATAATCACCTGATATTTCCCGTTGATCATTAAGGACAACTTGTCTTTCCCTCCCAAACACCTTGCGAATGTGACAGCTAGCAGGAGCTGGCCGAGGACTGATACGCTCAACTTTCATGTTGCTGCTGCATGGGCAGGACCAGAGCCACGAGAGCCCCAGGCACTTTGCACCCCCACACCCACACTGTGTGGGATGCACGCACGACGTGCAGCAACAGGGAGCTCAGCACCACTACCTGCGGTAAACCCTGCCCACGTGCTGCTTTGTGCTGCTTCACTCGATGCAGGTAGAGGTGTGTTCTCACGCTCACAAAGCAAGCAGGTCTGTGTTTGTTAGAATTTCCTGCAGTGAAGCAAGATGCAGGAAAATGCTTTTGCAGTGGCAATATGTATGTTGGATAATGACATACTGATCTTAGCAGAACACTGGTCTAAGGAAGATAAGCTTCCCTCCTTGGACAAGGAGTCCCACCACACAGTATAGCACCACTACTGTGTGATCCCCAGTGGTACGGCTGTGCTGCAAAAGTCATCATGGCCAGAGTGATGGAGGGGGACAGCTCAGTGAGGGCACCTTCCCCGTTGGCTGGCACAAAGCAGACACAGGTGGTAAGGAGCATAACCTGTCCTTACACCCATCTCTCTTCCTACTGCCTGTGCTCACAAGCTCGAGGCAGAGGTTTTTGGTAATGTGAGGCAAAAGATGCAAGTGTGGATGGCTTCAGGCTAAAGGAGACTCCAGCAGAAGCCAAAGGTGGTAAGATGGTTGAACTGATGGTGCAGGAGCGGCCTCCATCTTTTAGCGCCTGATTTCCCCATCTTAACTCTGCATAAACACTACTTCTGTGCATTTATTTATACTCAAGTTTAAGTGCCTGTGCAAATTATAGCACAGACAGCCAGAACAGAAATGAGGCATTTAAATGGTAAATAAACACTGCCTGTGCATGCGGGTGCTTTTATAAATAATATCCCCTTTTAAGCCTTATTCTTTGCCATACAGAAATGTCACTTTTCAGAACATCTGAACCCACAAACAACACACATCAATCTCTTTATATGCTTATTTAAAGAGCATATCAGACTATTTCTGCAAGCCAAGAGGACTAAATTATCCATGAATTCCAGATAACCATCCTTAACACAGAAAATGTCAACAGTTTTCTGTAATAATGGTCCCAAAAGCCGAGGTGGGTGAGACGTGCAGTTCTGTGATCGTACTCAACTCTGAGCATGTTCCGTGTCAGTATCCTGTCACGTGTGGTGCTCTACACGGTTGGCTGCCCTCACAGCTGTGTGATGCCTTTGCTGCCTCTACTGAGCTGTGTTTTCCTCTAAGGGTGGGCTTTGCTGAAAAAGCCCCAGGGAAGCTCTTGGCAAGCAGGTGAGGTGCTGCTGCAGCACGGCCGTGCCAAGCTGGTGGCGGAGTGGGGTCTCTCGGTGCAATAGGATTTATCTGGCCTCTGGGTGAGGCAGTCTGTTGACAGTGCTCACCTGCATTATTCCTGCTTGCAGCTCACAGAAACCATTCATGATTCAAAGCTCCTACCCTTATCACTCCATTTATTACCAGAAGTCCTGGTTATAATTTTGGTCCTGTAGCAAGTCCTAGTTGACCTTTGCTGCTGTTGACTGGAATGCAAAGCAAAGCCTTCTCCCTTGCTTTCTCCTTAAACTCCTGGGCTTCTTTCCATGAGCTCTGGATTTAGAGCCACTTTTGGGATGTTTTTTATTGCAAGATTTACAATGCAGACCTATACACTTCTACCAAATTCTATTTAGTACCCCTGTAGTAACTACTGCTTACAGCTACCTACCAGGAAGACATCAAGTTTTGGCAATGCTTCCCACAGCAGTGGGGGTGGAACCAGATGATCTTTAAGGTCGCTTCCAACCCAAGCCATTCTATGATTCTATGATGAAGTTTCACACCCAGAACATTGTAGTGAGGATACAGGTGGTTTGCTGGGTGCAGATTCAAACAAACCTCCAAGGACAGATTCAGACTGATAAGGAAGAACTGACCTTACAGAAATGTGTTTTTCAGTCCCGGATGCTGAGCACAGGCAATGACATCACAGTGTGTAGAGCTACACTTGCTCTGAAGTGAGCACAACTCTTCCCTGAAGTTAGCAGGTAAGGAAAGTGTCTCTATTGTATTTTTGTCTAATAAACAGACCATGGTGGTGGGTTTTATCATGGAGGCGGTACTGCCATAAGGCTGTAAATGCAGAACTAAGAAAAAATTGAATACTGGGTGAAAAGGACTGAGGCAAAACACATGAGCGTTATCCAGTCTACTCCTAATGTGCTCTCTCAGAGTGGATAATAATATAAACATTCATCCATTAGAAAAAAAACTACCCTTTACTGCCCCCCATTAAATACATTGGCAGTCCTATTAAAATACAAGTCAGATTTGTGTTTAATGATCTTGAAAGGAAAGTAATTGCTTGAGTATTACCATTCAAATGTTCCTGCAGCAGCATATAATATTTACAGTCTGAGCAGCATTTGTGAGCGCCGCGCAGCACTGGAGATTGCCCAGCCCCTTCACAGGAAGAGGCTGCGTGGCCGAGAGCTCGGGAGCAGAAATGATATGCTGTCTGAGCCCTGTACAGCCTGGGAGAAACAGCTAGGCAGCGGGCTGCATCATTTTTCAATTTTAACAAGCTCTTGAAAGAAAATCTTTCAGAACCCTGTACCTACTGGAGAGGCAGGGCTTGAATGCTGCCAGTGCTTGCTCCTTGCAGGTGAGGAGCGCTGGTGTTGCTCCCATGAGCAAGCTCCTTGCTTTGGGAACGTTTTGTGCCAGCGCCAGGCAAATTCAAGCTGAGAACTGTGATATTTTGCTATATATTTTAACCCCTAACAGTATCTTACTAGGTGAGAACACCAGAGCAGATTTGCATTCAACTATTTTGTATATTTTTATGGGAATATACTCAATCCAAAGCTCGTTTTGACTGAGAAAGAACGGAATGTGAAAGTGAATTCAAAGAGGAATCAAAAACTATTTTGTATTATATTTATTTGTACAAGTATTTCAAGCATAAGCATGAAGATTATTTCATAAAGCAAGAAGCAAGTGTGCCAAAAAGAATATCAGAACTTCTCCAATGGGATAAGCAGATTCCTTGTCCTTTTTCCCTTCTCTCACCTGCCTTGCCTACCAAGGCGTTTGTCCCTCAGGCCTCAAGGGTGACAGTGAAGTCCTGGGCTGTCAGGGTCTGCCTCTTGATCTGTGTTGGGCGGCATGAGGCGGCACCACTGAGACTCTTGCATCCACCTGTAAACAAGATTAATTACAAATATTAACAGCTCGAAACATCTAGGGCATTGCTTTTTGCTGGACACGCTGTTTCTGAGAGTGACAATCCTGCATTGGCTTGCATAGCCTCAGATGTCACCACCAGGTGCCATCTCAGGTGGGGAGGACACCAAGGATGTGAGCTGAAAAGGGCCAGATGAGCTGCAGCAAAGCACCAACGTGTTCTGATCCAACCGGTGCCATGGGCCAGATACTGATGTCAGCGCTTGGGGTCTGTAATGGCTTTGTTATTTGTAAGGGAGCACATTATATAGTTTGCCTCCTGCGTATGCACTTAACTGACAAGCTGTTTCATTTATTCCTTGCAGAGCGTTTGTTGCAGTCCTTCCTCCAACTCCGCCAGTCCAGATAACTCCATGAAGTGGCGGCTGAAATACGGCAGACACGGTGATCCTGATTCCCTTTTACCCTGAGACTTTCTTGGACTGCTCTCACGGCACAAAAGACCTGCAAAGCTGGTGCAAAGGTATTTAGTTCACGCACAATCCCTGAGCAATGCCAGCAGCCTTAACACAAGTAAGAATGAGACTTGAAATCTCTGTGAGTGCTGTGAAATGCCTGCACACCTCTCCATGAGCAAAGGGGAAGAGAGAAGCAGACACAGAGAACGAGGAAAAAGGAAAACATTTCCCACTTACATAAATGTAACAGCAGAGAAGAGCGGATAGGCCCTTCAGATAACCGTGCACACACTGTCACTTTGAAGGCACAAGCATCACTGCGTACATGTGTATAAATCAAGGCTTCAGTGCATGCCCATGGCTGTCCAGCCGCATGCCATGCAGAAGCAGCTTTGCAAGCCTATCTACTGCAAATCAGTACACCTTGGGAGGAGGATGCACTAGAAGTCCAAAGCGCGAAGAGGGTTTTCTCTGGATCCATTTCAGTTTTTCACCAGTGAACTGAAAAATGTGATTTTGCAGAGAAATCTGGAATTTAGCTGAGCTCCTCATTACAGTTTTCTGATTCTCCAATTGATGTGGTTTAAATTTCAAGCTGGAACACATCAGGTACAGCAACAAACCCAGGGAAAAAATGCACCTATGCAATTTTAACATGACTTGCCTCAGCTTTAAATGAACTGAACAATACATCTAGACGGCACAAAATATTGCTCTTGAGAGCCCCAACAAAGCTCTTGTGTTTCTGTTGCTGTTGGGACCGGGTGTTATTCAGGCTCGATGACCAACTGGTGGTGCTAATGCTTCGTTGGATGGGAGGTGAAGGAGGGTTCATTACCCCTCACTAAATATGTACATGCATTACACAAACCCTCTGCAAATTACAAAGCAGCTTTCACCAGCCTTGCAATTAGAGGATTCTGCTTGATTTTAAAAAGATACTTGCAGGAAGCAGTTACACACGTATATTCCAAAATTTAATATGAGAGCACTTTAATCATGACAGTTTCAAGGAACACTTGCTTAGGACACTTGACGTTAAGTCCTTAGACCCTACATCAAGGTTTTGTATGTTCTCTTGTACCCGTGATTCGATGTTTGTTACCTGGGAGGGGGGTTAGATGCTAACGTCTGCAGAGGGCTGCGAAGCAGTGAAGTATTGAGCTGGGCTCAGGGGGACAGCCAGCCACGCTCAGAGCTACCAGTGTGGCTGGTCAACCATGGCCTGAACTTCGGTGGGTGGGGAGTGCTGGAGCCAGGCGTTACTCTGTGCTTCAAGCGGCACAGTCATTTACTGCACCAGAAACAGACTCTGAGAACTGCAGGAGCATGAGCAAAAAAAAAAAAAAAATGGTACTCTCATTTATTTCAGTGAGTGATTTTTTTTTAAAAAAATCCAAGGTACCATTCTTTGTATGTGGTGGAGTTTGTTTAGTCTCTTAGAGGTTTGTATTTGGTGGCATTTTGCAACTCTGTTCCCTAGGTGTTGCACTGAAAGCCACCTGTGACAAATAGGTCACCAACAAGTTTGTGACGGGTTGTCCTATTGCCCGGAGAGGAGAGGGGAGGAACAGAAAAATTTTCTTTTGCAGTGCACAGACTGTGAGAAGAAAACCCCTTTTCACACCAGCCCTGACCTGTGAGGATGTTTTCCTGGCGAGACTGCACAGGAGACACTCCGGGTAACATCAAGGAACGGAGAAGGGGACCAGTGGTGTGATACGGTGGCGGATGGTTTGTGACATCCCAGGTGATGACAGCCTTCATCATGTTGTGGTTGCCGCTGTGTCTATTTATTCCCTGAAATCATCGTCCTCTGGTAGCAACTGTGCTGCTGCTGAGGTTCCAGAGCAGCACGGTACCTCTGGGCCAGGGGAGTGGTGGGCAAGGGTGTACTGCTTTGCACCCACCCTGGCACCATGGGCAGGGGCATGGGCTCCTGGCTTCCTCTGGAGTGAAGCATCTGCAGGTACTATGCCAACACCTACACCACCCACCCTCCTCTGAAACATCTCGAGAACTGCTGCATTCAGAGGCTTGATTTTGGCCATTTTCTAGACACACACAAAAAAAGAGGACAGGACAGATCCCAAATCTGGGGCTCGTGTAAGGTCAGGCTCACAAAGGTCTCCCCGTCCTCCTCCCCACACAGCGCCTGCTCTCTGCCCCACTGCTCAGGCTGCTCTCCTGGCATGAGGAGGCTGAAGCAAAGAGGCAGCTGAGCTTCAGCCCCTGTCATTCACTGACCAGTGCATCAAATTCGGCTCTCAATGGAAAATATAACTCTTCTTTCTGTCCTTCTGTTCTGAACTGAGCCTGAGAACATGCGTTGGTTTCCAATCCGTTTTTTTTCTCCATTCAAAGCAACCTGTTTTTTCTACTCCAAATCCCTTTCTGGTGGTTTTCTAACTTTCCTTTTCATGGACTGTGCCACCCCTCCTCTCTTTCCATGCGCACATTCCTCTCTGGGAGCAGCCCTGGCAGTGTGCCTCACTCGGGACCACCTGGCAAGGTGTGATCTCCACCCTTGGCTTTCCCTTTCTGGCTCCTCTTGCTTGTTTCCCGTACTCAGGCATATTATTATTCCAGCTCTGATTGTCATTGTTTATCTTTTGTTGGAGAGCACTTGCCTTCTGTCTCATTTAGAAAGAAGTGAAATCGGTGCCAGGTTTTTAACAAAATTAAGGCTTCTTCTCTATTTTTATTCCAGCCACTTCCAAGATCTGCTACTTGGATCACAGGATGTGCAAACCCCAAGAGGCACACATATGTTGGGTGTGCAAGTCGGATAATTGCATGTACAAATGTCCAGCTAAATGCATGCCTGGTGATCTGCATTCCTAAATACACGGCGGCTGTATACAGCTATGCCGTGTCTCGCTGCTGGTGCAGTGTGGATTTTACGGATGCTTTGCAGCAGTGCAGGGCAGCATGGATGGGGTGCTAGGTGAATGTGCCTGCATTTCTGCATGCAGTCCTTGCCGTCTGACATTTGCAAATTTGTCCCTTAATCTCTACGGTGCAGGATTGGCTGTCAAGAAACATTGTCTGGGATGAGCTGTTGGGATTCAGATTATCAACCAAACATTAATTATTCTTCTGACTAAACCCTCAACAGCTAGGCTAGATAATACAAATGCAAAGAAAGAAATGAGAATGAATCATGTTCTGCACTTGAAATCTAGAATGAATCCTGCTGAAGGAACAAAATCGTATACCATCAGCATGCATGTGTAGAGGTATAACAGAGCCAGATCCTCAGCTGGGGCTGAGCCAGGCAGTCCCACTGGAATCAAAGGCACATTCCTGAGCTGAAGCCCCCGACCGGCCTAATTCATCCTGAGCACCCAGAGATGGATTGCAGGTAACGACAAGATCTGCCAGACTGTGCTAAGGAAGCTAGAGACAGAATAACAAGATTTGTTAATTTTTGCAGTAGAGAACGACATTTTTAAAATCACATTTACGCAAGAAACTGCTCAGACAGGCAGAAGTGGTGTAGGCCCTCAGAGAAGCGGTAACTGCTGCTTACCCACTCACCAGGCAAAGGATAAATGCAAGAACTTCAAACGTTTTTGAAAGCTGAGAAAGCATGCCTGCCTGTTGTCTTCGCCAGGTGAGAGGACTCAGATTGTGTAGCCTGAGTGGCTCCTCTGATTGCATTACAGTTTGTATTTATATTTGTGTCGCCATGTTCCATGCGTGGTAGAAATGTCAGAGTGTTTAATTCCATCATGGTGTTGTCCCCGTATTCAGCTGGGCTAGAGAGGAAGTATTTACATTTCAGTATACACAGCTAAATGCTTTTAAACCTGAGCCATGGTTCAGAATAGACCCATAAAGAGCTAACGAGAAGAATAAAAATCAGATAGTTAAAAAATGATGTAAGGTAGAGTCTTAATTTTTTATTATTAAATTCACAGTACATTAAATATTAAGTGTTCATAAACTTTGTTTTGTGCAATGATAAATTAATAATATCTACATAGACATGTTCTTTTACAACAGGGAGGCTAAGAAATGTAGTACCAGAGGACCTTGTGTTGACAACTGAAGCTATTAGAATAGACTCCTTCATCTTCAATCATAAAAAGTAGATAATGTTATTTCTTATTACTATTAAATGCAAAATGTCTTACTAGGAAACATATATGTCATTACTAAAAATAACTACCAGAGAATGTTTTGGGCAATGAAGAAAAAAATGTTAGAAAATTATATCTTGAGATAAATCCAGTTAAATGTTCTCTGCTAATCTCTGCCATGCTAAAATTGCTTTCCAGCTTATTCTTCTGTTAGCCCATAGCAGGTTGCATAAGGTTTATGTCCGAGGACAGAGGCAGTAATGGTTTAACATGGCATGTCGTACTTTTGGGAACAGCTACTAGTTACTAATGACCCCAAAATGCAGACTTGTGTATTACTGAAATATGTCTGCTGACCTTCGCTTGGGGAAGGAATGATAAACTTTGTATTTTCTTTCTATGAACGGCGAACAATGCTTCCTTGATTAAAACCAGGGGATTTTAGTAACTTTTGTCCAGGATATAGCAACATTATTCATTCAAATGATTCCTTGTAAATATGTAGAGGAGAGGGTATCTTCAGTCTTGTCAAAGAAAGGACACTTGTCCGTAGATCAGGCCATGGAGGCGTAGTTCAGAATTAATGTAGCTTAGAGGAAGGGATGATGGTTTTAGCAAGTTTGTTAGGTATTTGTAGATGACCCAGAGAGCAGATCCCCCCACTGGAGCAGCTCGGAGTGGTCTCGCTCTGAGGACAGACACCCACAGGAGCCTCTTCACTGGGCAGGAGTGCCACCGATGCACCTTAAATCCATAGGGAATGCTCTTCCAGAAACAGGGAGGGCAAAAGGCTGGTTTGCGTGAACATACACTAGTTTTTGAGTCTGGATACTTTAAATATTTTTCCAAACTAGGATTCAAAGGAGAATTGAGATTTCTGTGAACGGTGAATGAAGAGAAGGAGCACCCCAACAGCCTTCGGGCAGCTGCTGCCCCAGTTTTTACCCCAGGATCCTCAGCCAGAGGCCTGGGTACAGCGGGGCTGGAGCAACATGTGCTCTCACTGTCTGTTCCAACAGCCCCAGACAGCCGATGGGAACTAGGACAAGCTGAGGAGTGGGCACTCCTCCTTCAGCTGCTGTGGTGGGCTCAGGCCAGCTGGAGCGTTAAGGGGCTGCCAGCAGCTCCCCGCCAGCCCTGCTCCCGGGGCAGCTCGAGGCCCAGGCTGGTGGAGACTGTGAGACCCAGCCGGGCGAGGATGGGCCGCAGAGGGAGCAGCAGCTGCTGCCCTGACAGGCTGCCCCGATCTTGCAGCCTGCCTGTGGCACAGCCCTGCCCATCCTGTCCCACTGACGGCCTCCGGCCACTCGCCCACAGCCCTGGTGTGTAAGTGACCTTGTGCCCGTTTGGAGCTGAGGAAGCTGGAGGGAGTGACTCATTCTAGTGACACTGTGCCATGCCCACCCCATCCACCTGCTGGGGGACACGGCTTTTGGTTACATCAAACCACAGGGAGAAAGCCAGGGGGGCCAAACACACAGCCATCCCCATCTCATAGGGGTGCCAAAGCTGCCACCGCGGCTGCATTTTTAGGGCAGTCAAAGCATCACCGGCCCCAGCAGCTCCCAGCAGCCCCAGGGCTCCACGGGGACCCCTGCTGGAGCACAGGATGAGCCCCTCCACATCCCATCCCAGGCTGCAGTCAAACCACGCATCCCACTACTTCATCTGGCAGCTCTGCAGCTTGTTTTTCCATTGCATTTTGGTTTAAAATTGATTCAGTTTTCCACGATGCTCTTACAGGATAGGGCCTTGAGTTCTCATCCCGATTCTCTTTATTCCTCACAAACCTCCTCAAGCTGGACCTTCCCAAAGGAGCTGAGCTGCACTGGCAACAGGCTTTTCTCTGCTGTACTCGGGAGTCATTTGGTCAAGTAAAGCTGCTGTATGTAAACGCTGCATTCACTGCATAACAATTGGAGTGAAGTTTTTATGCACAGGGCTTTTTATTTTCCAATCAGCAGCACTGAGTTGGGACTTTTAGGGTAAACTGGTAGCTCCGGGCAGCTTTGAAGCATCACAAGTGGAGGGTTTTGTCTGCAGAAGATTTACTAGCAGCGATCTTTTATTCAACCGTTTTATTAGCCTCCTTTTACATATGTATAGCAGTGAGGGGAAAAAACCTGTTGTTGGTGAAGTGCAGAGTATATTTCCCCCCGTGGTATCCACACAAAAAAATTGTGTGAAAAATTGTGCCCGGGGGCCTCCCAAACCACCAAAATTTCACCTTTTGGCAAGGTTTTCCCGCACTGCTGGTCTCTGCGCCTTGCCCCGTGCCTGGGAGGCTGGGGTCAGGGTAGCAAACATGCCTGCCCCGGACAGCGCTGCTGGAATAAATCTGCTCAGCCCCAGTGCAACCAGGGGATGTTTTCACCCACTTAACACATTTTTTTATAATTTTCCCTGGAAGTTCTCGTTGAATTGAGCCCCGTTGTGTGGACAAATTGGACAAGAAAAGTTTAAATGTTACCACTTTGGCTTCTCCTCAAGTGGTGCTGAGCACAGATGTTTGGAGGGGCCATCATGTCCCCGTAAGAATGGGGGCTTTGTGTGCATAACCTTACAAAGGGCAGAATAGCCCTGCTTTGCTGCCAGCCACGGGATCATCCTATCTTTATGTGTTGATTTATTAGGCCAGGGATGAATGAAACCGTAATTAATATTACTGAAGCATTAGAGTCTATTTAATTTAAATGCCACTGAATATTTCACTTTCAGTTGGGAGTGACAATGTGTTCGGGACTGTTGGTGAAAGCCTCAGCCATCTGTTACCCCTACTAAGAAGGGAAGACAAGAGAGACACAGGGAGACAGAGAGCATTGAGCTTTGTGGCTTTTCCAGGCCTCCAGGATCATCATTCAACTCAAGGGCAGCCAAGAAGCATTCCTGCGCGTTGGACCCTTCGTGTATAGGGAAAGGGTGTAGGGGCTGAAAGGGTATGGGGGCAAGGCATCACCCCCGTATAGGGCGGGGAGAGAGGGAGACAGAGGGAGGAAGGTGGAGGTTTATGGTGCGTGGTATGTACAGACATAAGGCGCAGGAATCAAGTGCTGAGGAAGGGGAGGACAGGATGAGGAAGGAGTCCAGGCAGACCTGGACATTGCCTATGAGCCTGAGCAGCGAGAGCGAGGCCCGGCCCTACCACAGAACGCATCCAGGCTGCTGTCTGACAAGCACTGCGATACTGGAGGCACGAGGACGCATCTCTTGCAAGCTGCACGGCCTCACCAGGCCAGAACAAGAAAGGGGGGAAATAAAGGGCAGTGGAGAAAGCAGCTCTGAACCCTGAGAGCAGTGGGCAACAGGGGACTGTTCAGCAAGGCAGAGTCCCGTGGGGCACAGGGCTGGGTGGGAGCAGCACAGGCGCAGGAGTGGTGTGAGCCTCTGCCTCCCTGGGATGGCAATTAGCACAGTGGGGTGTCCTATAATTGGGATCATTTGTTCTCCCGTTTTTTCTCCTGCAAACGGATTCGATGCCAGAGGGAAGCTGTGTGACTCACACCTTGCCATGCCAATTAGCTGATAAACATCAGATGTAAACAAAGATGACCTAATTAAGACTAGTTGCCCAACCTCGACATGCATCTTGTCAAAATCCCACAGCCTTTTGCATCCAGACTTATTTTCTCCTTTGCTGGGACTAAATTACTGGCTTTGCACAAGAACTACTTATCTCTGAGGGAAGCTTAGGGCAGGTAATGAGGAAAATTGGGAGCTGGACGCAGGAGCAGTGCCATCCGTGGCTGTCCCAGCAGATGGACAGGGACAGACAGCTGCTGTTTGTCCAGGCAAGCACCACCCCAAGGCATTTGTGCTCACCTCCAAGCTCTGCAGGTGTCTCTGCTGCTCCTCAGGTGCACCGTGCAGGCAGGAGCATGGAGTGCAGGCAGGACCACAGTGTGCAGGCAGGAGCATGGTGTCTGGCTGGCTGTGTGTCGCCCTGCAGCAGCCGCTCTCCTCCTGCAGCCACCTTGCCCTGCCGGCCACCACGGCCCTGCTGAGAACATCTCCCCACCCTGTGTGCCACCTGGATCTCCTGGGGCTGGCATCTCCTCATGTCGGCTCCACCGACAGCTCCATGCCGGCTGGTTGCAGGGCCGGCCTCAGGCCTTGCTCAGCGCTGGTCCAGGCTGCTCCCTTGCTGTCGCCATGGCTTTGCAACATCTCAGAACACTTGTATGGCTGAGATTAGGCTGCCTGGATTAAAACTCACCAGTATCTCTTTTCCCAGGGTAAAGATCCTCTACGAGTCCTCAGTGAGAGCTCCAATGGCTCCCAGCCCTTTGTCAGCCAGCCCAGATAACAAGGGAATGAACTCAATCATCATGTGAGCAAGGGAGATACAGCACCGCTGACACCTCCTGCTTCCTACGGAATGACGCAGAAGATAACTTGGAGAAGTTACCTGCTTCCATTTGCTCTGATGGGAGTGATGTCTTGTTCATACAACAAATAATTTTAACTCCAATGCTATTTATTTAAAATATTTATTCAAAATGCCAGCCAGTGTGATGAGCCACTAGTGGTCTCTATGGCTTCTGATGAATTTCAGCATTCTCTGGAAAAGTGAAAGGGAAAAGAAGGACACTGAGCTCTCCAGGAGCAGGGGCTGCAGGGTGGCTGGAGCACCCCTGGGTGGGCGCCCTCTGGGTGCCCTGCCCTCAGCACATCAGTGACCTGCACCTGCACCAAGAGCTGAGTGCCAAAGGGAAGTGCTGCCTGTGGGCCAGGAAAGCACCATGTAAGGAGAGATGGAAGGTTTCCAGCTCTCAAAAAGCTACTGGTGAGCATTTCCAAAGGAGCATTAAAGAGCACTTTGAAGTTCAGCCCAGGAGTTAAAAACCTGCAAATGGGGTATGCATTCAAATCGTGTCCCAAAGGACAAAATTGTGCTTCACTTTACTGAACATGGCCCTGCAAGGCACAGCAAGGTTCATCAGGATACCCCGTTGCCCCTCTGCAGCGATGCACTGTGACAGGGGAGCAGTGCACCCTGAGAGCAGGGCTGGGCACCGTGCTGCCAGCGGCCCAGGTGGGCAGGATCGCACCAGCCCTGCAGCTGCCCCAGGTGCGGAGACCACGTCGCAGAGCAGCATAGAGGTTGCGCGGGTCCAGTGATGCGCAGGGATCCCCTCTGCAGCGCGGTGTGCACTAAGCCTCCAAAGCTGACATCCCTTTGAAAGACCTCTTAATATATCCAATTATAGATTTTCAGCAACTTTGAGGAATGTTGGCTTTCCCGGCGGCTGACCCCGGAAAACACCATTGAAACCAGGAGAGATTTTTTCTGTTGAGCTCAGTGGGGGAGGATCAGGTCCTACATAATTTTATTGTCAGCAATGATGACCTCTCTTCACAAATGAAGAATGCTCGTCCTGAACCGTGCCCTTCGGAACATAAACCGTTTATTTTTATAGCTGGATCCTTCCCCGAGTGGGATATTTTGTGCATGGTTAACTTATCCGGGGCTTTAAATGCTTGCCAAGTGGCTTTAATAGCAGGATGTTGTTTAGAAAGATTGGGAAGGATTGTGGGCAGTAATAGAGATAATTGCCAAGGAGAGATAAATGAATCTTCAATCCCAGACCAAGTTGGCTTTATCATTGGGTCAGGAGGGAAGGTCCAGAAAAATCCCCTGTCTGCGACTAAATGCGTAATGATAGTTTGGGATTTAGGGAAGCTGGCAGCTGTCGAGATCTTCTGATAAAAACATCTTTTGAGGCTTAATACAGGTTTGCAATTCCATATAAAGGCATGAAAGCCCCTTTTCACTGAAGGGATTTAGCATCGCGCGATCCAAAGGCTGGAGGTGAGTTTTGGGAGAGGAGCAGCCGGCAAGGCCTCGCACGCCGTTAGTCACCCTGCGGGCAGGGAGCAGGCCCAGTGCCAGCCTTCAGCCAGAACTTATCCCATCTCACCATGCAGAATTAAGGTGCTGCATGACGGCGGCTTGGCGGCTCTGCCTTGTTGCCAAGACAAGTCACCCAACACGGGCCTGCCCGGCCGGTCCGTGGGCAGCCCCGCACATGGGGCCGCGACGGCCGTGTCCCCACAACACAACCAGGCCGTGATGGCGGCAAGCACCTTGGGGTGACAGCTCCGTGCAGCCCCATCTCAGAAGCACCTCATCCTGGCTTCTCCGTCTGCCCCCCCCCAGCGACGTGCTCGCAGTGCTCAGAGACGTGGGTCTGATGGGCGCGTTCCTGCAGCTGACACCCAGCCCGGCCTGCCCGTTCCTGCGGATCCGAGCGCAGGCTGTCACGCCTCATTACCTGTCTGTCTGAGGTTCAAGCCTGGGTGACTCCTAATTTTTTGAAGCTTAATGCTGGGAAAACAGAATTGGTTCAGTTCACCTCCTGGATGTGCGTGTTTGTGATATACAACGTGATACCAGCACACAGCCTCCCAGCTGCTCTCGCTGCTGAAAAATGGCACTACTTTATCTGGAAACCACCTTCCTAAAAGCAGACCGACTGCATGCAGCAAGGGGAAGCATCCCCAGCAGATGTTGGGAGCCTGGGTGCTGTTTGCTCCCTGTCCTGCCAGGCCCACAGCCCCACGCCGTGGGTGCGAGCCCCTCGCCGTGCCTTTCTCAGCTGCTTTACAAGGCTGCAGCTAATGTCATAACAAGAATTAAACTGTCTCATCCTATTACGCCCAGCGTAGCTGACTTCGCTGCCTATTAAGGTGACAGTGCAGTGATTTGAAATTTGTGTTAATTGTTTACCAAATGTTGCCAAGGCCTTCTTGGGGTGTTTGCAGCAGCCTGCAGGTTTCCTCTAGCCGTGGATTATCTGTGCGTTCTGCTTTATATGGACTCGCAGAAAATACCCTCATAGCCTGGGTCACACCGTGCAACACTCCCTGCCCATGGAGTTCCTAGGCTCATGTACTACCCCACTTTGATCACATTTAAAAACAAGCCCATGGAAGGGCATAGCTGGCCTTGGCATCACAAGACTTTAAGAGGCTTTTTGCCTTCTTTGATTCCTATTTGCATTCACTGCCTTCATTTCAAGTGGTGGCCAGGAGCTGGGTGCTGGCCGAGGTGTAGAGATGTGTTCACGCTGCCTGCAAGGCCTCTGGCTTGTGGATTCAGCAGAGAGGGCAGCCGGCCGTCACCAGCAGCCCCTCACAATAAATATTGATTTGTGGCTGAAAGCCCCATTGAAGCCATGTCTGGTTTTGGTCCTAATACTGGGGACTTTGGCCGAGGGCTGTGGCCCTGCCTGGCGACTGCTTTCTGCAGCGTGCAGCCCCTCCCATGCCCCAGCTCCTGCTCGCTCTTATTTCAAGTTTTAGTAAAAAAATGAACTTGTGCATGAGCTGCAACTGGGTCTTAAAATCCTCAAGGGACCAGCACATTTTGCGCAGTTTATTGCTTATAAACATGGTTGCGGTGTGCAAAACTATTGCTGGTTTTTGAGTTCCCAGCACTTTTACCTGGGGAAAAGCAAAGTCTCCCAGCTGCCATTAGAGAGCCCTTCATTAACACAAACATTCAGTATTTATATTTTGAGCAGAAGTGTGCTGCTCGCTGCCATGAATAAAGCATTGCTCTCCCGGCCTGTTCCTGACCACTCCCGCACCGGAGCACTGCACCGAGTGTGGCTCCTGCGCTGCCGTCTACATTTAGCACCAACTTTGCTGCCTTTGGAGAGCGCTACTTGTTGCATGACAGCCTTCAAACACCCATTGTGTCCCGTCTGTTTGGATGAACTTTTCTCTTGCATGTTCATCTGGGATTTAATCGTGATAAACCATGCACAGTGACAGATTGTGGGCAAGCGAAAGGTGCTGGGCGAGCACAATGCAGTGCTTCAGCTGCTGCCTCTGAGTGCTGCAGCGGGAGCGAGCCCACACGGACAGCCAGCACCCTCCATGTGAGAGGTGAATGCAGGTGGGCGGTACAGGAGCGAGCGTGCAGCTTCGGGGCAGCACCAGCCCGAGCTCAGTGTGGCCTCATGTGGGGCACTGCGTGGGCAGAATATCTCACTACCCTCGCTACCTAGCAGCTACATCTGCATCCCACATCAACATCCACATCTGCATCCGCATCTGCATCTTCTGCTCTCACCCCCTCTAGCACAGGAAGCTACAAATTCGAGGTAAAATTAATATGAAACTAATCTGAGGCTTTCCTCAAACTTGCAGATGCAGTCTGTTTTCTCTCGGATGGCCTCTGCCACCAGCAGCTGCCTGAATCGCTGCTTTAGAGGAAAAGTGCACTTAGCTCTTCTGCGGCTACGGCTTCTCACCCAAGAACTTTAGAGGGTTTTAAAGTATTCATGGGGTGTGGAGTTTGGGGATCACATGTTTTCCGTATTTTTTCCCTGGATTTTTACCCTTATCTTACGGCATCCGCACTCATTGCTGATGTGACCTACTTAGGAAAGTCAGACACTGGAGATTAAACTGAGCAACCCAGCTCCCTGCATACTTCTAATTTCAAGGTCCTGACAGAAATCATTAGTTTCTAATAATCCTTTCTTGCCTTTCAAACACTAATTCTAACTTTGCATTCTGAAATTCTTCTTTAGTAAACAAAAACCTTTTAGTTGCCCAAAAAGGTAAAACCTGTAAGCCCCAGTAAAGCCAAAGTAATACCTGCACACTGCTGGCACCTGCTTCAGCATGGCACAGCATGGCACAGCACAGCGTGCTGCAGGTGCTGGCAGTCACTGGGACAGGGACCTGGTGCAGGAGGACATCCCAGAGCCCAAAACAGTGCAGGACACAGAGTGGGACATGGGCTGGCAGCAGTACCCCAGTGCTGCTCCCCAGCCTGAGCCTGGCAGAGCTGCAAACAGGAATGTGCTCCCCTGCATCCACACTCTGAAAACAAAAGGGAAACAAGTTGTAGCAGACTTTCTCTTGCAAAATGAATTTGTCAAGCTCTGCTGCGTTTTGCTGAAGTCTAAGAAACTTAAATAAAAGTGATCATAAAGTTAAGAACCTGGCTTCAGGGCAGAGAGAAGTGGGGATTTCTCTGCCTCTGTTTGCTCTTCCCAAAGCTGGAGGTGTGGGCAGGTTTTCTTGTTGCCAGAGGAAATTATTAATAGCTGCAAGACCTTTCAAGACCAATCTTTTCCCTTCCCTGTTGCATTATGGAGATAAGATTTTGATAATATTTTGCAGACACTCATGAAAATAGCTCGGGAAATCACTTCACAATTTTGAGACAGCAGCAGGGCTTTTCCCTTTATTCCATTTTATCCATAGGTCAGGCTCTTGCAAGAAATGAAAATTCCCAATGCTGGACAGTTCAGAAGGGAGGCACGAACCTTGTTTAGGGACTTGGGGGTATTTGCTGTTGTGCTTTGCTGGGCAATAAAATATGATGTAAAATGTGCAGAATTTGTGCATGCGATGTTTCCTTCCTGGAGATAAGATCCATGCAGCAAAACATCAGCATTCTCCTGAATGAGAGATGCGTGCTGCAAAACGTACTCCTGCAGCTTTCCCAATGGCTCGCGCAGGTGCTTCAGCTGCACACTGCAATTCAGGGGAGGGCGAGCGCCTACTCGTCAGCTGGCTCCTGTCGCTGCTCCCCCGCCACACAGCATATTTCTGTCTGCATTTGGCTGCTTTTTTCTACCCCATCTCCTTCTGCTCTACATGATCCGTCAATATTGGTCTTCCTTTCATTGCAGTTTCCTCCCCTTAGCGCCTGCTCTTCCTCCCTGATTTTCTCTCCCTTAGCCATTGCTGTTTTCAGGGGTTTGGTTCAGAGTGGAACTGCTGTGCTGTGTCTGAAAACAATGAACGTGGCTGTGTCTATTTACTACACAGCTCAGTGTTTGCAGCAGCTCCGTTCTTCAGGTAATATTTTCCAAAGAGAATGTCACACTGCCTGCCTTGGTTTTAGCCCCTTCCTCTATCTTGCTCCAGGCACAAGCTCCAAGTGACTTGTAAGTAACAAAGATGCTTAATTCACTCCTCCACATAAGCAAGAAATAAAGGTATGAGAAACAAACGTAGCCAAAGGGCCAGCTGAAGATGAGGATAAAAAAATCAGTGGTGAGGCTGCCACGAATCCCCTGTTACCTAAGGACTTCGGCAGTTGCTGATGTGCCTCAGCCTCCCTCTCACTCCACAGCTTTACAAGCCTGGATACACACTTGTTGTAGGAATGCAGGCTGCATCTGTGTGCACAAACTGCATGGAAGAGTTCGGAGCAGCCATTTGGGGATGCTAACTGCTCTTTAAAGCCTGTCGAGGGGAGATTTCTGTTTAAAGAGGGGATTTGGGGTGTGACTCAGAGAGAAACCACTCAGCATGCTGGGACTTAATGAAAAACCCTTAGGAAAACACGCTGTCGTTTGGAAAACCTGGGCACCCAAGTGCAAAATCTGCAGAATGTGTGCAGTCCGGGCAGAACCCATCCCAGCTGCCTGCAGGGGTGGCGGGCAGTGGGCCCCCGGCTCCCACACCGGGGTGCACATCAGGCTGGCAGCGGTGCTCGGAGCTGATTGCAGTGCTGGGTCACTGCAGGGCGCAGGGCGAGGGACGTGGTGTCTGCTCGCTGCTCCGCTTTCCCCAGTTCTTCGTATTCAACAGTATCAGTTACAAAAGGCAATTTATAGTCAGAGCACAATGTCCTTACTCCCAAATCCCCACTAGTGCTGCTAAGGTAGAGCCCTACTCCTGATAAAACACAGAAAGCATTACAGTCCCTTTCTGAATGTCTCGTCCCTGTGATTCCGCCCTCCGGGGGGTTTTCACATCACTCCATTTAGCACTAGCAGGCTGCATGCACCTGGAGGGATCAGGCAGCACCAAAATTCTGCAGTGGGCATCTCCATGCTCTGCCCCCTCACCACACACACACGTGTGTGTCTCTCTAACCCAGCACTTCCATCAGAAATGTGTGGTTGCTATTGCAGTCACACACGTAGCACAGCAACACCGCAGTCAAATAAAAGTTCAAACATGTTGCAGGAGGCACAGCAGTCCGCAGCCCCTCCAAACGCCGTGGCTCCAGCTCCCTTGCGCATTGCTCACACCACAGCGCGTAATTGCAGTCCTCTGTGCGCTCCCACACGGTGACCCAAGCTGGTCAGGTGAAATGAAGGAGCTGTCAATACCGCATCCATTGCAGATGAGACATCGGCAAGTGCAGATCGGAGTAAGCTGGCCATTGATTTCAGGGCTCTCGCTCCTCCGAGGACAAATCCATACATCATCCCTGGGTGATGGGTTTTGCTTTGGGATTTCTGACTTCCACAGGGTGTGTTGGTGTGAAGGAAGTGTCTGGCTGTCAGTGCCAACGGGTCAGGCTTTGTAGGAGCGGGCACAAACAGCACAGAAAAACACTGCTGTGCTGCTGCGTCTTCAGTTAGATTTGCACATGCTGAGTCAGCCCTTCGAAAGCCCTGTCCTACAGGAGATCCTATGCAAGTGAGTGTGTCCTTGCCAAAAAAGCAGAGAGATCCTCTTCCTGAGGGAGCCGGCATCAGCGGGACCGTGTTCACGCATGTGAGTGCACGAACACCCTGAGCCCTTCAAATGTGCAGCCTTACACAACGCCTTACGCAATGGCCTTCAGCACAGCACCCATGCTTGTGAGGAATGGGCCACAACTTGTTGGCTAAGGGCAGCTGGCAGGCTCGCTGAGCAAAGTAGGAAGAAGTTCCACACATCAGCTTGATTTTGTCAACTTTGAAAAATTCAGAAAAATAGAGAAGAACACACAGCAGGGCTGCAGGAGGGGCACTTCACCAGTCCCCTGTAAAGCTGGCCGCATCCAGCCCACACTGGTGAAGCTGCTGCCCCTGAGAAAGGTGAGTCCCAAACAGTGCCTAACATGAACATCTGGCATGGCCCGTGCCCCAAAATACTGCACCTTAACAAGCGACATCACCAAGTACGTTGTCAGTGCTTTTTGGAAGTGTTAAATTTACTTCTGTTCTGGTTGGAGAGAATACGTTCTCACCCTCTGTTCCCTGTGATCATGTGTTACTCAGACAATCGTTCTTTAAATCTTCAGGAAATTGCAATGTTCCATCCACACCCATGCCAAAAAGGGGGCATCTGCAGCCCTTCACACTGGTCCAGCGTCGTGTGGCATCCTTGCTGAGTGTGGGCACAAGGGACTGTAGGCAGAGCAACTGAATGGCAAAGAAGCAAAGTAATATGGAAACATGTTTATTTCCTGCACTTTGTGATGTAAAGGCATTTATTGCGTTGGGGAATTTTTTTTTTTTTTTTTTTTTTTTTTTTTTAAACAANGCTGACAAATGAAGACACAAAATATTCCTGTAAAGAATCAGCATGAGCTATTCAGGAGAACCTACAGCCCTGCATTGACTGCTTGTATCATGTGTGCATGTTGTCCCGGATGGCGCACGTAACCTTCGTGGTAATGCCGTTTTAAAACCTGAAACTATTCTGCATTTCTGCTGTGGAATTTTGTCATTGGTATCCCTTTTCTGAAGTGGGAAATGGTAGCAAAACACAGGCCTAAGATATGAACAAGTAGAGGAGTGTCAGGACTGTTCATTTTGAAATCCAAAGGGGGCTGAGGAGCTGTGAGGTGTCACATGTTGGGTGCACATAACAACACCTGCTGGCACTCTGCAGCCATACATTGCAGCATCACTGGTTTGAGGGGCTCCTTCCCAATATTGCCGCCTGGAACAGAGCAGGTGGGCACTCCTGCACAAAGAGGCACCCAGACGTCATCTAGAGGGCGAGTTGGGTGCTCAGAGCGCTTAGCGCACATCCGACTGAGAAAAATGTGACAGTATTAGCAGGGTGCGTGTGAAAGTGCGAATGCGTGGCTGCAGCTGTGTGCAAGGTGTGCACACGTCAACGCATCTGCTCCGCACTCCAGTGCCGGGAGCAGCTGGGCCAGGCCCCATGGAGCTGTCCCCGGGACCACACCTCGGGGTGTGTGTCCCATGGGGCAGGGGGGGTGGAAGGTCCTGAATTTTTCCCTGATCTGATGGAGTGTCTGACACGTGAATCCTCACTCTCCAGATTGACCTCGAGGATTGTTTTTAACAGGCAGCCTCCCCCCGACAGGGAAATTCTGCTGCCTTGCCCAAACCTGCTCACATACTTTGGTCTCCCCGCACAGGATTTTGGCCAAATGCAGCAGCGCGCACTGGGAGCTGGAGGTGGGCTTGACAGCAACCCCTTGCCCGTCGGGGATGTGCTTGGCTGCTGAGCCAGAACCCATTGTGGGGACAATCCTGCATGCTCTTGGTGCTGCTCCAGCCAACCCAAAGCCTGTAGGAGCGCATCAGAACCATTGTGCCCAGCGATGAACAAGTCCTGCCGTTCCCCCCGCCGTAGCTGCGGTATTTTTAAAGCTTTTTATTAAAAATTAATTTCTTTATTTTGTTGGAGGCCCATCGCTCAGTCACGTGGCTCCCTGTCATGTTTCTATCCTACCTACTCATATTCGAGTTATGCCATCAAGCTAATATATTGTGACTGCTCTTCTCTCTTGTGACAAAGCCTTGCAGCTGCCTCCAAATCAATAGATGTCAAAGAAATATGAAAACAATCATGACAGAGAACTTAAATCCTGGCTAGAGTCTGCATAATAAAAAATGTGCTTCTGTTCTCAAGGCAGCGGATTAATTTATCCTAAAGTTTAGTCAAATTTTATTCCAGTACCTTTTTCCCAGCAGATAGAGCTACATCTGTTGGGTTTGTAATGTAATTTGTAATTACTGCCCTTCATGTGGTCCAATGCCTTGAACCATCTTTAATTAAAAGCATAATTAAGGGAAGATCTAAAGGAAGACAATTACCAGATGGTCTTTTTTTTAGAAGCAGTTCGTGGCACGGGGAGCGCATCCTGGTCCGCTTCGGACTCAGGTTAAGGGGCCGGCGCCTCCCACAGGCTGCGAGGCCGAGAGAGGCCGGGGGGCTCGGGCAGCGCAGGGATGGGGGCTTGGGGTCGTGCCGCGCTCCCCGGAGCAGGCGAGCCCCTGCCCTGCTCCGGACGCAGCCCTGCACCGGCACCGGGCAGCACGGCAGAGGCAGNCGCAGCCCCCGGGCCCCCCGCACCTGGAGCTTTTGGAGAATAGGAGGGGGAGTAGCTCCGAAAAAGTGGCTAACGCAGCGGAGTGCGGGATGAGCGCCGAATGTCTAGGGGAATCTGAGTTTAAAAAAAAAAAAAAAAAAAAAAAAAAAAGATTTCATTATTTGACTGTTCATATTCAAAGTAATGCAGCAATGAATTGTAATCATTTCAATTATCTTCAAGATAGTTTCTTTAGGACACAAGTTGTCAGAGATAAAAAAGTACATTCCTGCTGCTCCGCGGGTCCATTTTCCAGACGGTTTGCCGCTCCTGCTGCATGAGTTACCCCTGCTCCTGCGCACAGGCGGGCTCGCCCCGCGCCCTCCGCGGGGGCTCCGGTCCGGCCGCTCCGCCCGGCCCCTGCTCCTGAACGAACTCCGCACCACTTCGGATCTCTTTTTTTCTTTCCTTTCCTTCTTCTGTTTTATTTTTTTCTTTTGCTTTTTTTCTTTTCCTTTTTTTTTTTTCTTTTTCTTTTCCTTTATTTATTTTTTTTTTTTCCTGTACCATTTTTCCTCTGATTTTTCCATCTTTCTCTGCCTTCCTTTCTCCCCTCGGCACGAATATTCCCTGCCCCCATGGCTCTGGAGAAGCACCAAGCGCGACCGGTCGTCCCGGAGGCAGCCCCGCACCGGCCACGGCTCCTGCCCCGTCCCGCTTCTGCCGGCCGCTCGCCGTCGGGAAAGTGCTGAGCTCCCTCGAAACGCGAGCCGAAGAATGTTTCAACGTCTTTTCAGCGCCGAGGCATCTTTTATTTAAGTGGCCGTTGGAAATCGCGGCAGCCCGGGTCCCGGCTCCTTCCCGCAATATCTGCTTTTGGTTTTGTTGGAGAGAATGCTCTAAAAGAGTCTCGTTCTGAATAAAAGAGCACGTTTCTGCCCATTATTCATATCTAGGGAGTCCCAGGCCTTTACTACATTAAAAAAGCTTCAAAAGGACAATTCGCCGTCCGTAGATATTATATTTGTGAAATGTCCTTTTGTCGGAGCTTTTAACACCTTCTTATAACGAATCATTTGTTCTTTTCTTTTTAATTTTGATAGACAATTAGCCATCAAATATACACCAGTTGACTGTAACCGAGCATTAAACTAGCCTTTATTTAACGCTAATTTAGCATAGCTGCTTTGTTTAACTTTGCCATCCAAGAACCAGGTTTTGTAGCAAAAATAGGTGTAATTTTATGTGGGGCTTCATTGCTTCTGGCCCTCTACACAGCAAGCCCTCTCCTCTTTGTAACCCGTTCCACTGGGCAGAAACACCACGTCGGAAAGCCTAGCACCTGGAGTCCGGGAAAAAATTAGCATTGATATAGATTTAGTTGAAATGTAATCTCTTAAATCTGTCCAAGATTCGGGGAGATAATTACACTTTCACTGAATTGCCAGGGGTCAGCGTCTCTGTGGACCTGAGGAGTTGATTTACTAACAATAGTGTTACATAAAAAATGGTGTTTGAGATTATAATGTTAATAGATGCAGTCACTGGGGAAAGCAGGCGGGCTACGGCTAATTCGATGGAACTTGGTTTTTGCTTTACAAGGATTCAAATCACTTGCAGCATT
This sequence comes from Alectura lathami, assembly GCA_013399715.1. Classification (NCBI taxonomy): domain Eukaryota; kingdom Metazoa; phylum Chordata; class Aves; order Galliformes; family Megapodiidae; genus Alectura; species Alectura lathami. The sequence goes on from VXAV01006213.1 coordinate 167,392, forward strand.
TAATTTAGAGGAATGAATTCGGCGGTAATTACAGCAAATGGAAAGGGCGCTTTGGAATATGAGTTATTTTCTCCCAAGTTAGGACTCGAGGCTTTGGGGGAGGGCGCTTCCTTTACCCCGTCACCAGCCACGGGGCAGTGAGAGCGGCACTGTGCAGCTCCGTATTTACCACCTCGGACCCAGCTCAGAAAATAATAATAATAATAAAAGCGAGAAAGAAAGAAAATAAATAAAGAAAAAGGAAAAGGAAAAGGAAAAGGAAAAGGAAAAGGAAAAGGAAAAGAAAAAGAAAAAGAAAAAGAAAAAGAAAAAGAAAAAGAAAAAAAGAACAACAATAGGATTTGTGTAGGCGCTGGCGCTGCCCCTCGGGTGGGACCGAAGTTTTCCCGAGGTGCGGCCGGGTCAGGCCAGCGGCTCGGGGCCAGGCACGGAGCCCTCGGCGGGGCGTTTCAGGGGTAGGAACGCGAACCGCTCCAGCGCCCGGGACACGCGGGGTCTTCCCAGAGAGGCCCGGCGTGGGCCAGCCCGCTCAAACCCGGACCCTTTCCCCCTGCCCCGGGGGAAGTCCTGCCCGACGAGCGCCGGGCAGCTGCTGGGATCCCAGCCTCGTGCTGCGCCCACGCCCCTGGGCCGGGTGTGGGGTGCGGGTCCTGCGGGTCCCAGCGACAGGGCGGAGGAGCCCCCGGCCCGGAGCTCGCCCCAGCCCTCCTTCCCTCCGCCCGCGGGAGCCGTAGATCCC
>VXAV01006214.1:13100-28496 GCA_013399715.1 Alectura lathami
GGGGGGGGGGTGGAAATCATAAAGGACTGTCGTGAAGCCTGCAAGAAGTCCTGCGAGTTACAGTAAGGACACCACATGGGGCCAAAAAGGACCGAAGAACAAACATCCAATGTCTGACACCACTCCCTTCCAATTCCATTAGTAAGGCCAACAGATGATGCAGAACAGAACTCGAAAGTGCATGCTAGAGAGCAGAAAAGCTACATAGATTCTTCACAACTGTCTTCAAGACAAATTTCCTCATATATGACAGATGTATGACATATGGAGAAATATAAGTTTTTTTTAAGAGCCAAGGAGACCTGACGATCTTACAGTCACAACATGACAAGTTTCTGGAAAGGTGCTTTCAGGCATTCAAGAGTTATTGGCATGGATGTAGGAATTGCAGACAAAATTTCGTAACTTGTTTCATCTGCTTTGACATCCTTAGTACAGACTACAAGGGGGAATGGGCTAAAACTGGAAGAGGGGAGGTTTAGGTTGGACATCAGGAAGAAATTCTTCCCTGAGAGAGTGGTGAGGCGCTGGCACAGGCTGCCCAGAGAAGCTGTGGATGCCCCATCCCTGGCTGTGTTCCAGGCCAGGCTGGATGGGTTCCTGGGCAGTTTGATCGAGTGAGCTAGTGGCTGGCAGCCCTGTCCACGGCAGGGGGGTTGGAACTGGATGATCTTTGAGGTCCCTTCCAACCCAAGCCATTCTGTGATTCTATGATTCTATGATTCAAATCCTGTAATTCAGCTAACCAAGTTCTCTTTTTCTACCTCTTTTCATAAATCATTAGAATGAACCTTTACCATCTGATCATCTGCATGATGATGATCCACTTGACAGCTATGGAAAATACTTGTAGCAATAAAAAGAGCAAAATAAACCAATCAGCAGACCACACAGACAGACTTCATAGGATCAGAAGTCATAGGATTCCCTCTTACCTGGGTATCATATTCCTCAGTTTTCTTTTCAGAATCATTGGATGCACCAAACTGCAATACATACAACATGCATAATTAAGTCAGAAATAGGGGATAAAGCACTTGCTGGCCGACTCCCTAAATGGGGATTTAAACTGCAAAGTACATTGCTTACACAGTCAGCTAGGTAAGAGTTCAAAGATCTTCTCAGTTCTTCTGTGTAACAGTCATACAAATGTCCCGTACAGCCTGCTGCCCCTAACAGGAGGGTAGCCAGAATTTAATGCTTTCCCTCCTGTTTTACACTGAACACCCAGGACTTTTTTTTGCTTAGGAAATACTGCTGAGACAGTTCACACAGGAAAAGCAGAGTCACGTGATGAAGAGTTTGGCAGTTAGAGGAGGCAATTACTAAAAACCATAACCACTTCATGCACGAAGACATCAGTTACAGATTATCTCCAATGTCACCTTCATCAACAGGCTCACTAATAGTTTCTCAAAGGTTCAAGGCTAAATCCTTCTATTATCATCATTATTTTTAAAGCAGCATTTTCATAAGAATTACCAATGATCCAACAATACTGTTACTGAACACACTGTTCACCAGCCTTTCCGTAAAGGATCAACATCCAGCAAGTGAAAACTTGCAAAGTGCAGTCACTGTGAAAATACTGCATGGTAAAAGGAAAATTCATGATGAATTGAAGGGAGGATGTGTCAAAGACTGCCCTGCCCCCTTAACATGCCACAGCTTGCCATTCAGTTCCTTAGTTCAAATCACCATGTCAGTTAAGAGCGTCTGTCCAACCCAGAGGCAGGAGCACAGTCCACCTGCTAATATTTTGTAGGACTAACAAATTCTGGGGCTTCTCACATCATAAACACATACAAATTGCTGCTGCTCCTACGGAATTGACATATGAAACTGCTCGTTCAGCTATCCATAGAGAGAAGATCTGCACATTGCTGAAAGCCAAGCTGCACACTGCCCTGCAGTTACTGTAAGGAGGCAGAAAGCTCAAGAGTGCTAATCACTGAAGCGCTGATGTCTACTGTACCTGAATTCTGGGTCGTATGCCTTGCCACTTGACTGTCATCTTCAAAGCTTTCTTCACTTTCCAGAGCTGTGATTAACAAAACCAAAATGTGTACATGAAGAATCGCCCAAAGGAATTTCTTACGCTGATCAGAATCAGGACCCTAGCACACCTATTTTAAGCACCCACCGCATAAAGCAGCAGCCCGACTGCAGCACACCGCCTGTGTGTCGATACAAACCAAACGCCGTGTCCCCAGGCGGGTACAGTACTGAGAGACAGCACCACTAAGTCCCCTGTCAGCTGAGGCACTACAAGTGAAAGAACAGCGTGCTTCCCGGACATCTGGACTGCAGTGTCTCTGGGGAATCAGCTGCTCAGCAGCGGCATGCACCTCAGGGCAGGTGCTTAGGGAGTCCTCCAGTAATCACCTGTCAAGCAAGTTTTTACATAGCACCGCTGCTTGCAGTTTTCACAAAAGCTTAGTCAGTTTTGTACACTAAGCTGAAGTTTTAAGCAACATCTGGCGACTTTGCATTCACATCTGCAACTGCAACAGACGTGTAGTCAAAGATTCCACGACAGTCCCAAATTCATTTTTAAATACTGAGCAATGATTAGGTTTGCAAGCAGCACCAGGCAGACAGAACTCCCCTTCCCATTAGCGCTGCCTTTGTGCTTCACTGCACATAAAGCAGGCTCCTGAGGAGTACCTGCAACCCACTGACTGCACACAATCTGCTGGAATAGCGAACTCAGACATCAGTCCCTCCCTCTTCCTCTATCTCCGGGCACCTCAGTCATGGCCAGGGAATAAAGTGCAGATCTGCGGCGCTGCCTGATGGCCCGCTGCCAGACTTTGACAAACGCTTCCGTGAAAGCTTGCTGACGGGGTCATGCATGCCTGGTCACAAGTGACGCATATCAGATGGTGTGACAGGAAGGAACCTCAGCATTGCACTGTGCTTGGCTTCCACAACACCAGCTGACAGCTCCAGAAAACATCAATACTCCCAGTTCAGTTATTGGCAGAGGGGCACAGCCTCCTCTGCCACTGACAGCCACTTACACAGTGCTGCTAAGTGGAGACACCACGCTACAGTGCTGTTTTTCCAGTAACCACTTCAGCAATCCTTTCCTACAGTCAGCTATGAAATGCTCTGCTGAGCAATACTGGAAGACTCCAGACACAGGTGATGGATGTCACCGAGAACGCTGCTGCTTGGTTTGAGAGCTCTAGCAACTCACCTCAATCAGAGCACCAACGCCTGCAGGGATCAGTACCAGCAAACTTGTTTGTTCATCCAAAAGGAAAAGAAATATTACCACAGTACTAAAGCACCGCCAAAGCACTGGATGGATTAAAAAAAAAAAAAAAGTCTCATTAATATTTCAGTCAACAGTTTCAACAACAGAAGACTGTTGGCCTATTTACTGTAATTCTGCCTTATGCAGTTTAAGCATGAACTTCTGTCTGTGCATCCTGATGTACCAAGCACTCCTGGAAACAGCCAGCGATCTGTATACCCAGGTAGATAGAATAAAAAGACAAATAAGGAAAAAGAAAACAACTTTGTAATGAAATGTTTATCACGCAAAATGTAAGGAAAACCAGCAATTCAACAATGTATTAGTACTGGTGTGAGCTAAGTTCATGAACGCTGAAAGGCCGTGCGGTAACGACAGTCTCTGAAGCCCATACAACTGACCTTAGATTAGACTAAGCAGGGGCAGGGAAGGGGATGAGATGCAACACACTCAGACATCAACAGTGATGCTGTGCCACTTCAGAGTAACTGCCTGTCACACTTTTCGCTGAGGACAAGAAAGACATACAGACAGAAAGGTAACCAAGGCTTGCTAAAGAGAGAACGGAACCACCAGGTACTGGAGAATGAGGACTGACGCGTGGACAGTTACATTAGAGAACCCTCTGTCAGTCAGTCTTGCCAATTTGACTTTACTCTTATTTAACGGGCAATTAAAACTGAAATCTGAAATTCTCTGTATCATCTTAAATTAATCTTTTTGTCTGCATGCACCAACTGCAGTATAAATTTTACCTTACAAAAATAAAAGCACTCTAGAAGACAATGAGCAGATTCTCCACACAGGAAGAACCACACTGATGTTCATCCTGATTCTGAATGCCTGAGTTTTTCCTGGCATTGTTATTCCTCACACATTTTAATCAATCTCTAAGTACGATATAATTCAGGATAGTCTCAGAGGTCAGATGGCTCCTGGATTTTCATTTTGTTTTATAATCCCAGTGAAAAATCTATTAGAAAAACAATCAGTAAGTCTTAGCTCCATAAACAGGGCTGGGGAGTGGTGTGTTAAACATCAAGTGTCCAGGGCTGGCTACTACCTTCATCTGTCTCTGGGAAGGCTCGACAAGGCACCAGACCACTGTTTCTCTCATCTTCCCTACATCCTACTCAATTCAGCCCTCCCAAGCTCTTCTCCCACCTGCTCTTACTGCCCTTGTTTACACCAAAGCCCAAAGCAAACAACAGCGTTATACTACAGTGGTTTTTGCCCCAAATATTTTGGAATCTGTAATTATCTACACGGAATGCATGACATGTGACAGCGCATTCTCTCTACCCACAGAATTTTTTCCTTGTCCTCATTCTTTCCTTAAAGTATTTTTCTGTTCCTTCACAAGGGAAATGTGGTAATTAATTTTAAACTTACTTCCTATTGCAAGACAGTCAAATGTTGAACGTGACAGAAGAGTGCTCAAGAGCTAGTGAAACTTGAGCACTGTACTAACAAAGTCAGGATCGGCCTGCCAGCCATCTTCTTATACACAAAAACACCCAATTTTGCCATCATGGATGAAATTACAGAGTCTCAATTTAAAGTAAGAATAAAACCACACAGTATAGATTAAACACATGTAACACTTTGCATGCCAGGACACACCTGCTTTTGTGGACATCCCAATCATGCTCCTCTTCTTCTTCCAAAAACTGATGTCATTTTTGAATGCAAGGAAATCAAAGAGAAGCTGCAAATAGCAAGAAAAATATTAATTTGCTTAAAACGGGCACCAATTAAAGACCGCCAGCTGAATTGTTAAAAATGCCATTTTTAACAAGAACTACAAAAAGAAGGAACCATGCCTAGAAATGCAAGCTCTGTGATTTACCGCACCACTTATCTTTCAATAATTTAGATCAGCTGATCTAAATTTCTGCAGGGGTTAGAAGTCAGAGACTCAAACCCTACTATTGGTGCTGCAGCTATGCTACAGCAGTGGTACACCTTCTGAAAACTCAGCTCAGCAGAAAACTTGAACCACTTCAGACAGGTAGTGAATTCTTGGATCTCTGGTTGAACTCCAATTAAAAAAAGTGATAATGAATTGAAATAAATAAATTTCAGTCAAGACCGTTAGTTTATACCTAGTTACTACTTCCAAAAATAGTTTAAATAAATGAAAGAGTTGAAGCTCAAACACTTTTTTTTTTTTTTCAATATGTTACAATCAAAGTTTTTCCACTTACATGGAATGCTGCTACAAAGAACGTCAAAGCCAGAAAGTACAGGTTAGTATCGACAAAAATTCCCTTTACTTCGTCTGCATCCTTTTCTGAAAACCCTACAAGAAAGAAATAGGAGACAGTTAATTGCTGTTATGCTGGAGTCCAGTTTGAAAGGAATTTTCTTATTTCACCTCCATGTAGTTTGGTAAGGAAACATAAATCCTAAAGAAGATGGTAGCTTCATTGGCAAAACCTAAATCTAGATTTATTTTGGCTAGTTATGAGGCTAGCCTTACATAAAGCCCATCAGCTACAAGCAGACGGATGTGCCTTCAACATCTTGTACTCCTACAGTTTAAGCTCAACAAGAGAGACGAGCTGCAAGACATGGGAGGTTACTCCGGCCTGAGTAGGTAGAATAAAGGTTACTCAACTTTGTCTCTGAACTCGTGTCATACACGAGGAGCACACTGTGGAAGACAGCCAAGGTCAGCGAGAAGCTCAGCCGTACGCATAACATGACAGACCCCAGAGATCGGATCAGCTCTTTTGAGAATCCTTGTAGAAAGAATGTAGAAGCTTTTTCTTAACAAATGGAAAAAGGAAAAGCATCCTCTAGAAATCACAAGCTGTAAGCTGAGCACATACTCCCTACTGTCCTACCAAATCAAACAGGGAAGAATGCTGCTGCCTGGTTCCGTACTGGACAACCACGAATGCAAAGAGAGCTGCCTGTGGTGAATATGGCTGCCAGTAGGAGGGACTGCATTTTCCAGATGATGGACACAGCATCCCTTGGAACTCTCTCAGTCAGTGTTAAGATACTTCCCTGATGAAGCAGAAAGCTTCAGTCCCCATGATTGAAGTATAAAGAAGGTGGTGTGTTTATTTGTTTTCTTTTTTTTTTTTTTTTAAATGCCTCAAGTCGTGAAAGATGAAAACATACCAAACTGCTGGAGGGAGTACACAGCATCCTGCATATGGATCCAAAATCTGAGCTTTCCAAGAGATATTTTGTCATATGACACTGTAAGAGGTAGCTCTGTCGTTGAACGATTTATAACCTGCATTTCAAAAAGAAACAGTTTATTTTTTTAACAGCAGAAAAACTGCAACAATCATTTACATTCATTCTTTTGAAACTGAAGACGAACTATTACATTATAATCTAATCAGACATTTTTAAGGGGCTGACCTCTTAAATGCTTGAAATATTGGAAAAAAAAAAGCACAAAAGTGCTAAGTGATCAGTTTGTTCTGTTCAGCTCTTATAGCAAGCTCACTGCTACGGTACACAACAGCCCTTGAGAAGTTGACATGAAGTTCCCTCTGCTGGTCTCAGCTGAAGCAGGAAAAGTGTGCTTAAGCTAAGCCACCAGTCTGACAGCTCTTCTATGAACGTGTACAATAAGATTACGCTAAGCTAGAAGATCCCCCCCGACACAAATCATATTCTGAAGGCCACAGTCAGACCTCTACTAAACTGAGGCTGGTTTTGAGAGAAATGAAGGTTGCAACAACTCATAACAAAAGGTGGCAAAGCAAGAAGTTGCAGCTTGCTCAGACTGGTGAAAACAACACAGCTGAAGGTAAGCGAGGTACCCTGCCTGTAAAACATGGCACGTGGGGTGTCACAATTAAGTGAATCTGTCTCTCTCATCCACATTTTAATTGTAATTTAATTATAATGAGAGCTATCTGGGGCATCCTTAAGTTGAAAAATAGTCTTAAATTGCCTTAGCTCCTTCTGCATGACAGTTGACTGTCTCTCAAATAGGTATTTGTTTGTTTTTTGAATTGTCCTTAGAGATGCCAGAATTCTCCACAGTTGCTCTGGCACAAGTTCAGGCAGCATGTTTTAAGCTCTCAGGGACAGTGTGGAGCAGGCAGGCACTGAAAAGCAACAGTTCAAGACCTTTGCCCTCAGCTGCTCTCTACTACTCAATCATAATTCACATCTCAGAACTGTTGCCCTACACTTCCTGCAGTAATTAGTTAGCTGATGCCTATCTGAGATGAACGGGCTTCTTCTGATCTTTATGTTACAGAAAATGCTTTCAGCCTCCACACACACTGCGGTCAGATGTGAATCGCGGCTTACGCTCGCTCTCGCATTCCTTCTTTCCTCACTGCCCTCCCAAGGCTTTTCAGAGAGTGGCAGAACACACATGTATGCAAGAGAGAGAAAGGGAAGCTGGGAGAGTATTATTAATCCAGCAGAAAGAGAGCTGCCAGGGATCTCCAAACAGCCTGAAGAAAAACAAGGTGAAAACAGCTGGGTTAGAGCTGACAGTAGAGGATGCTAGCAAGATTCTGCTCTCTTTCCCAAAAGCTGTTTGTTGATCTTCTCCTCTTAAAAGGATGTCTATAGCCCCTCGTTCTCATTCCAATTTCCCAGTCTATTAAACTATACATCAACATCTCTGGGACAAAAGGGGAAGAAATTTTACCTCTTCAGGACAGACAGAAAGCAAAAATTTTGCAAATGCGTGGGCACGTAACACGCAGCAGGCGCTACTTGGAGTAACAGACAGCACTACTGAGGAGTAAGGAGTAATGCAGGGAGAAAATTAGACTGCCATACAAGACAGAGATAAGTTCTTGAACACCAAAAACAAATTAAATAAATGAACATGTGAAGATCAGGAGAATGAATTTTTTCTTAATGAACAATTAGAAGTCTACAAGTGCTGTCTCAACTTAGTTGAGATGTGATGGTTGCTAAGCCTTTGAAAATTAGAAAGTTTCCAAACCTATGCAATACAATCTGTTTTCTAAGTAAGGCCTCAGAACAGTACATACTACTTCCAGCACTCAGTCAGTACTACAAAACAGTGTATAAACAGAGAAATCCAGTTCTGCAGTAGGAATTGTACTGTATTCTCTTCACTAACTGAAAACCCTGTGCAATCCCCAAACCCCCAGCATTGGGGAAAGCATTTAAGAACAAAGAATCACAGAATATCCTGTGCTGGAAGGAACCCACAGGGATCATCGAGACCAACCCCTGGCCCCACACAGCACCACCCAAACCCAAACCCTGTGCCTGAGAGCGGTGTCCAAACGCTCCTCGAGCTCCGGCAGCCTGGGGCCGTGCCCACTGCCCTGGGGAGCCTGTTCCATGCCCACCACCCCCTGGTGCAGAACCTTTCCCTAACCCCCAGCCTGACCCTCCCCTGACCCAGCTCCATGCCGTTCCCTCGGGTCCTGTCGCTGTCCCCAGAGAGCAGAGCTCAGCGCCTGCCCCTCTGCTCCCCTGTGAGGAAGCCGTAGGCCGCCATGAGGCCTCCCCTCCGCCTCCTCTGCTCTGGGCCCAGCAAACCAGGGGACCTCAGCCAGTCAGAAGCTCGTATGAACATACTGAATTTAACTGTGCTAAGAAGCTCAAAACAGAGGAAAGTGATTGTTGATAACGAAATTACATGAGTATCTAAAGAAATACTGGACAGAACTACCTGCTACCACGATTTTTAACTGCTCAGGAATTTATTTTGTCAAACAAGCTTTGGAAAGGGGGAGACGTTCTTAAAGAATATTCTCCCAGCGTTCAGGAGCAAAATTCTTTGTCTAAGCTAAAGCTTACGAATTGGAAAGACAATTTGGAAGGTGTATGGAAAGTTTTCATCTACCAAGACTCCTACTTAGAAGATGCTGAATCCACACATGATCATTTAACAGTTGTAAGACATTCACCAAGGTTTTGGTTCCCAGTAACTCTGATTCCTAATTTCTAGTCAGTGTAACTGAAAAAGAGCTGCAAAGTTTAACTAAGAGTTGCTAAAATGAACATGGTTCAGATGCAGGGGGCTGCGTTGTGTGACTTACAGCAACACAACTGCATGATTTCCCCAAGAGAAGAGTTGGGAAAAAGCTAAAATACAGAAAAATCCATTTAAATGCATGAAAAATAAAAAACGGACACAAGTGTTTTTACTGCAGGAGTGAATGAGCACCACATCAGGTTGCCCAGAGACATTATGGAGCCTTCATCCCTGGATATATCCAAAGCCCAAGTGGACAAGGTCTTGAGCAACCTGCTGTGGGTGACCCAACTCTAAGCAGAGGCATTGGGCTAGAGACCTCCAGAGATCCCTTCCAACCTCATCCTTCTGTGATTCCAGCACTGATGATTTCAAGTCCTGACACAAGTGCACAAGCCCATCAGAAGTACTGCTAACGTATCAGCACCAGGTACCACAACAGCAAGCTTTCAGATGCTCATGTTATTCTAACATGATAGAGAGCATCGCTAGAAAACTTAACCACGAGCAAATTTTCTGGAAATAAGGCAGCAGCTATTCTCTTACCTCCATGTTCCTCCAGTGCCACCTGCATTCTGAATGCTCATTTCCCTAGAATATACGAGGAGCAGCTCTGGGATGCTAACACAACTTCATCAACCAGTTTAGAGCCAAACTGCTCATGTGATTGCCCCCTCCACAGCTGCTGCTGCAGCGATTTCCTCCATATCTACCCAAAAGGCAGAAGCAACGGAATCCAAGTATTTTTGGCAGAATGGAAGGGAGCGTTTGGCAGATATTTCTGCAAGGGGGGCGTCTCAAAACCCAGATTCAGACTCTGCAGTTGCCACGGCTGACCGTGTTAAGTTAAACAACAGTCATTGATAAAATCCTTTTGTGACTTTATAGATTTTCATTACCGTAAACAAACCATGAAGAAAACCTTCATTATAACAACATTTAAGATTACTGTTAATAGTATGAAATGTAATTAAAGGTATTCTGTTACTCACCATCAAATCTTTCACTCTGTTGCTTAGCTGATCAATAAATAATATCGGCAGGTAATGCACTGTCTTCCCCAACTGAACCCTAGGATATTTAAACATGGATTTTATAAACGTAGTGATCTAAAAAGATCTTTTATTCAAGTTAGCACTCAATCAGCATTTCAGTCCTACCCATGTAGGTGTTTCCCACCATCTTTTCAGGCATATTACTGTTTAACACACAGCAAGGAAGAAACAACTGCTAGCCTATAGTCTCTCCTTGAGAGATGTCCATATAAAAAAGATGCATGCCACAATTCTCTTTTCAGTTTTCACTTTTCAGTAGAAAAAATAAGCAAAAAAGAATGAAAAGCAAATGAAGTCAGCTGTGATGATACTGAAGCTGTTGCATGAACAAGGGTAGAAGCAAACTTAAGTCTGTCCAAGAGAAACATGCTGAAGTTCACTTCTGTGTCTTTGCATCCTCTGTCTCAAGTACTCCTCCCGTACGGCAGTGCCATCTCTCCACCATGTCCCCTGCTCCCTACACCCCCAGCGACACCCACCAGGTCAGTAACAGCAGGTGCTCTGCCTAGCGCGGGGCTATCCGAAGGCTGGCTGCTGTGCACATCACAAGGCTCGATACCACCAGCAGGAGTGCACAAAGGGCATACATCTCCTCTGTTTCTCCCTGAACAGAAGCACTCGTTTGGATGCTCTGCCACCTCATCAACTGCACAAGACCAGCGGTAAGTAACTTGACCTCTGAGGCCTCTACAGAACTGACCACAGGGCAACTGCTTTGTCAGCATCTTAGAAAACTTGTCTCTCTGTGAGAGACAAGTTCTTAAAGCTCTTCATTAGAGAGGCAGCTATATACTCTACGATGTACTCAGTAAGTTTATGGAACTAGCACAACGGCGCTTTTTAAAACCTGAAAATTGAATTCCAGTAGTTCATAAAGAAGTCTCTAGCAGGCTAATAAAGACCGCATGCTAATTACTCAAGGGGCAGCAGCAAAAAAGAGAAGTATTAACCTGAGGATCAGAAACAGTTTGGTTCTTTAACGGCAGAGGGTTTAATTTCTGTAAAATAACGACAATTAAAGATACTGCTAGTGGAACTGAAGCAGGCTATTTCATATCCAAACCATTTCCTGTGTAACACAGGGATAAAACAGTACTGACGGGTACCCAGACACGGCCAGAACAGATTCAGCAACCCCTTCCTGCTATGGGCCTGGCTTATGACTTGCTAGGTTTGCCTCTTCTGGTTGGGAAGCTGTCTCAGAAGGCCACTGTCTGCTGACTAAGCAACTGCTTCTGGACTGAACAGGATCCTTGTAGAGAAAGGCATCACCACACGGCTGCCCAGCCGACACAGCGCTGCTCATACAGGTAGCTCAGGCAGCAGTTTGAGCAAGTGTCAGCAGAAGCTACTGCCTGCCTAAAAACCTCACTTTTTAGTGCTTTCCTGAGAAAATGGCATAATGTAGGGCAACACATTGTCAAAGTAAAATAAAGCCAATCAATGGGGGATGGGGGGAAGATGGGTCAGGAGATCAGCTGTGCCGCTTAAGCGCTTGCTGCTTGAACAGATAATCTGCAGACGGAGGATAACCCCAAAGGTCAGTAACTGCTTGAAAAGCCAGGAGTATGATTTGAGAACAAGAGGGCACGAAGCCAGCTACAGCATTTTACTTGTGCCTTTGTAGTTCTGTTCTGTGTTACTCAGGGTAACTCCCATACAAAAAGTATTTTAAACTCTGAACTGCCCAGGATCAAGATATTCCTAGTACAGTTTTCTAGCACACAATACCTTACCTTTGCTGCTGCTGAAGCATGGGCATTAGAGTGTCTATTCTTGCCTCCTAAGCTCCGATTTAAACCAAAAATACTAAAGGGTTTTGCAGAAATGTGACTTCAATTTCTAATAACAACTCTAGCAAAATGAACTCACATCTTCATGTAACGGTGAACATCAGCGGGGAGGGATGATCCATCAAACACAAAATCTTCCACCATGACATTTAGGGTTAACCTTGATCTCCAGTGAGAGACAGGTTCATCTAGGGCACCGGTCTGCTTTTCTGCTTCAATTTGCTTTAAAAATACAATAAACATACACACTGCTCAACAACACAGAGTTTGGCTCAGGATAATACTCCAACTCTCAGAAACTATGGCATCATCAGCTGTATCACAAAACAGACGTTCATTTAGAAACACTTTCATTTTGACCAGCCCAAGTATTTCGCTCAAACATGACAGAACAGATTGTAAAGGCCCTCCATAATTTGACACTGAACAACGTCGGTGCTCGCTGTTCACCAAGAGCGAACGTTCCACTTCTTTATTTTAATGCCTTAGGCAGCTCAGTGCTCTGAAAACAGTCACTTGAACATAAGGACAGCAGAGTATTCAGCTGGTACTCCTGAACAGGCAAAAGGATGATCTGCCTCATTTTGGGGAGTGAAAAGATCAAACCATTTGATTTGAACTTCTGAGCATCCAAATGCTGCATGAAGCAGCGCTGAAACAGGCTTCAGCTTTCAGGGCATTCTGCTTGCTTTTCCCTGGATGAACACCACCTACTCTGACTTTTTAATACTGGACTCTAGCTGCAGCTCATTCTCAACTTTATGCTAGCAGGGTCTGGAAACAGCACTGATAGCTACACGTCTATTTCAGATTTCAAAAGCTGCAATTCTCTAACTCCCCTTGAGGTACAACAGCCACCACAAGTCCCTCATAAAAATAATGCCACACTTTCCCCTCTGATGAGGAATTACAGCAGTATCCCTTGGCAAATGCTACCTCACTCTCTTGAAGTGGAAGGTAAGAACACCCTGTAGGAAAAGCAGCAACCCACACTTTGGTCACTCAACATTCAAGTTCGCATTTCTGTTTTGCAAAGCAAAGCACTTTGTTCCACATTCCCCGTACAAAGCAGCACCACAGATGCAAGCATAGCAGATGCTAACGCTACACGTGTCTACAAAACTCTCCCCCCTCCCCAGTTGCTCTCCCATAGATGTAAAACCCACCTACCTGTGTGGCTGACTCTCCAGTGAGCAAATTAATCTCCTCTGGTTTAGGGACCATGTACGTGGTCAGAGGGCTTACGATATGCACCTGCTTACCGTCATGCCAAGGCAACATACCAGCATGGTGAAGAAATATATAGGCATACAACGTGCCATTATTTCGTGTTTTCTTTGGTACAGAGACATTCACCGTCCTAAAACACAAAATAAGGACATTACGAGATGACATATGCTGAAATATAAAGTTGTTACAGCTGAGGTTCACTGAAGATGTTAAAATGTCCTGAGAGCAAGCAAGGAAACGTGCCCCTCGTTAATACACCCTGAAGGGCCATGGCTAGGTAGGATCACCTTCTGTATTCCAGTACGTATCCGAATACCCACGTTACCAAGTTCTACTATTGTCTTAAGACACTTTAATCTTTGTCCAGTTTACTCTTTCTTTATCCTAGATAACAGGACTGCATCATCAGTTTTGTTGTATTCCCTTACCAACAGGTTACAGGGTCAAAATTATCCTAGAACTCCTTCAAAATAACCTGCCACGTGCAGAGTATGTTCACAGGTCACAAAAAGACCAGAAAAAAATCAACCTTATGCCAAGCACCCTACCTTAACAAAGTACCTTCTCAGCTATGGCAGGCTGAGCACAGCACTGCACAAAGCCTCAAACCAGGAAGTCACTCCCCTCTCATCTGCCAAGAAAGCAGCCTGATATCAATTTGCCCAGTTTGTTTTTTTCCCTCTGGATACTTTCACTGGTGTCGCAGACTGCATTGGTAAAACAGTTCTATTTTCAAAGCTGCCACAGATTAAGCTTAACGTGACCTCAACTGCAGAAGTTTGCATTCTTTAACTAGAAAAAAAAATGCAAAGTGTGAAAGAACCAGGGTGAAAATTGTGACAAGAAAGTCAAAACCAAGCTGACTGCTTAAGAAAAGCGAGGCAGCAAACACAAAGCACAAAACTAGTAGTTCTAATCAATATATGCACCTCTTTACAACTAAAGAGCACAGCGTTACACTCAGAAATTTGTCCAAGCCCAAGACCTTAGCACCAACATCCCTTCAGAAGATCCTGAAACCCTCAAGCACCAGAAAGCTTTACTCCTACAATTATTACATAAATGTGTCGTTACGGCATAAGCAAAGACAACACCGTACGCTGCCAGGCTCCATCCAGAGTCCAAGGCCACAGCTATTAAGACAAAAAAAACTCATGTAGCTAGCAGACTGGACACACATTATTAGAGGAAAGCCTCGAGCATTTCCAGTCACACTGACTTGGATTTTCACAATGGAAAGTCACTTTTACTCTCATAAGCAAAGCACACTTCTGCAAAACATGTTTGCATGGCTGAGAACAGCATGGTGATCTGAGCTAAGCAATGTGGCCCAGCACAGCCAGTAACGGAAGTGTTCGAGTGGGATCTGGAGATTATCGTAGACAACTTTGTACAGCATCCAAGGTCTGCAAAATCCATGTGAGAGAAACAAGCGTCTCTGCGCTTGTCCATACAGCTGTTTGGCGAGGATTTCTTCCCTGCACCCGCGAGGTGATTGTTCAGTGCAGGAAAACCTGCCTAGGAGCCTGAACACATGAACTTGGAGCACCACTTCCAGCGAGGCAGGCACTTCGCTGATGTGTAACCCAGGACATGTTCTAGGAGCTGTTAATTAAGGAGAAAAATACGGGTTTCTATCAGTGGCAGCACTTCGCCCTCAGCTCCAAAGCTGAAGAGCAGCTAGCATCTCCCCGGCCCTAGTGCTGTCGATACGGCCATCACTGTACCGTACGAACACCAGCGCAGCCCCAGCAGCGTGCGGTGACAGCTTCACAGCGCGCAACAACAGCTCGACTCGACTCTTCCCACGGCACCATCGACCCACCTACCCCGCGCCTATTTCCACAACGATTAGCTAGCCTGCTTAACGCAGAGCTAAAGACAAAACGAGTAGTTCTAACACTTTTAACGCTCACCTTTCAAATTTGGACTCGAGATCAAAATCCTCCACGTTCAAAACCAGATCCACGTTGTTCTCCGCACCAAGGTTTGACCGCGTGGTGGTATAGACGCTTAACTGCAACCAAGCAGAGGGGCGGCGGAGGGGAGGTCAGCGCACACGCACGCTGCGCCCGCACCCCGCGGCGCTCGGAGCCCCGAGCCGCCCCC
>VXAV01006214.1:28837-57074 GCA_013399715.1 Alectura lathami
AGGGGCCGGGGCCGCGCCCCGTCGCTGGGCGGCCGGCTCGGGCGGTGCTCGGCAGCCGCTGAAAGATCCGCGAGAAGGGGAGGCACGGGGTGTGGAACCGAGCGGCAGAAAAAACGGTTATCAGCGCTCCGCAGGCAGTCAGTCTGTATCCACTGTCAGAGCATGACAACATGGCATCCCCGCGGAGCCGGGACGGCTCTCGCAGGCCCTGTACTTCCAGCGGTACCAAGCGGGAGGAACCGGTGGTGCGGGCACGTACCTCGAACGCTCCTCGGCCCAGAGAGGGCAGCCACAGGGTGCCAGGTCACTGCCCCAGCAGCGAGGTGGGATGGCACAAGAGGCAGCTTCCTGCCGGAGGAACGAGGAAGCGGGCAGCCGGGGAGGCGGCGAGGGCACGGCTGGGTGCACCGCAGGGTGCACGGAGCTTGGGAACAAGCGAAGGTGGGTAGCAAAGCAGGGCTCGAGGCAGTGCTGCTGTGCCTGCGTCCTGAAGAGGAGGAAATGGTGGAGAGTAACAGGATAATGCTGGGAAGATGAAGGTGGGGGACGAGAAGAGTGCGTGGAGCGAGCGTGCGGAGCTCGCGCTCCTACAGCAGCACTCCGCATCGCCTGAAAAACAGCTGAAAGGGCTGGCTGCGGCCCCGGCAGCTCATTGCTGAGCCAAGGCCAGCAGCAGGACAGCTGCACGGGAGCGAGAACACGCAGCAGGGAAAACCAGGGTTAAAGCCAGGTGGTGTCTGGCGTGCAACAGGGCCGGAGAGTAGGGGGGGTATTGGGGAACCTCCAGCCACTGTCGAAAGTTGAAAGAAACCTTACGTGCATCTTGTGCACTTGTCCATCTCTCATATTTTAAGGCTAGCATCAATCCCTTCCATTCCATAATGAATGTTTCCCATTGATGTTTCTACAGCATGCTCTGGAACTAATTAAAGTATTTTATAGTCCAGTCTACATACAGAAGTAGAGAATCAATACACTATTTGCACTTCGGAGCAGAAGAAAAAAGGAAAAAATGGATTAAAGGGAAAGAAAAAATTGTTCAGGTGTTAAACCTTCTCATAAGTAAAGGTGCAACACAGCTGTTTGACTAGGTGGACTTCACTGAAAGAAAAAAAAATCTTATTTGTTCAGAACAGAATTTCATCTAAGATACTTGATTTTTTTTTTTTTTTTCCTTAAATAGGTTAGAATTGTATGCATTTGCAGTCATCCACAGCTGTCTGTTCTTTCATGCAAACTGCATGACTAAGCTGACAGATCAGAGAACATTACCCAAAAGCTGCATACATACCATCAAGTGAAGTTAGGGATTCATTTTAGGAAAAAGCATTAACAAGTCTTCACTTGAAGGCTTCACATCATGAAGAATGCATCACAGCTCTGAAACTTCCCCATGATTTTACTCAGAGATGTTTGCATTATTACTTGACCGTATAGCCACTGGACTCGGTGTACCTTCTTCCACCTTCTGCTATGCATTTCTCCCGTGTACAGTAAATGAAGTGCCCTTGGTTTTATTCACAACGAGGAGCGCATCCTTTACCCTATTGCAAACCCTGTTGTATATCAAAAACACATCTAAGAAAAAAATCCAGAGGAAACAAAGCATTTTTTCTTTCATTTTTAATTTGGCTTCACGCTGAAAATTCAATTTACAAGCCAGTCACAAGGAAAACGACCAGTGGGGCGGAACGAGCCATGACTGTATCCTGCACATCAACACCTGGAGTGTATCATCTGGTTCCCTTCCAGTGAATCACACAACTTACAGCATCGGTGAAGCTTCTGCGTCATTGCTGCTTGGCTCAGTCAGTTCGTCATGCGCTATCGCCCGTTTGCGCCTATCGGACAGCTAGCAAGAGAAGAATGCTCAAACTGAGGTATTTCCTTTGAGAATTTACTGGTCACTGGTATCCAGAGGTAATGTTAAATCATATAGGTTTAAACATTGAAAAATGTACAAAACCAAGTTTGTTTTTAAAAAATATCATCCTTAGTCCTCCATGCATGTTAATAAAAAATATAAAAACCAAATTTGTAGCACCGAAGCTATACTTCACGTCCTGCAGAAGCGTTTCCACAACTGGAACCACAAGCTACAGTCACCTGTAGCACACTACTTGCTTTTGCTTTTCAGTCATGAAGTATAGTCAGTTCAGTGCAAAGACAGCCTATGTACACATTCCTTCGGAGCCAGAGGAGGGAAATATACAGCAGGAAGAACGCATCAGGTGATCGTTATCAAGCAGCACTGTGCATTGGTACAGATTTACACTGCGCATCCGAGGGCTGTAAGAAGCTTGCAGGCAACACGTGTGCTTAAACAGAGCAGGTCTGCCTGAGCAGCCTTGAAGTCAGCAGAATATGGAAAAAGCGCCTCACGCCTTGCAGGCGAGTTCCTACAGAACTGAGCTTCCTGCTCTGTCAGCACAGGTTTCCAGCCAAAAGCATCCTCTTCATGGCAGTGCCCAACTTGAATTCAGTACCGGTGCGAGAAAATTCCACAATGTGCTAACTTTTTTGCTTTTGCATTTAAATTCTCAAATATTCAAATGTGTTCCAAACCACTTAAAAAAAAAAAAAAAAAAGTATAAATGATGTCCTCAATGCAAGTGTAACAATAATTTGAGAGATCAAAAGCTTTTTTTTTTTTCCTGAATTATTTCTCAGCTTGTTGATGCTGAGTATTATTCTTCCAAAAGAAAGATGAATTAGTACCTGCGATAAAATTAGAAACGTCTTGCATACCTGGACAGAAGTTGGGAGTTACAAAAAGCTTTAGAAAGTGGTCCCATGCAGCAGATGCCACGTATTTTCAACTCAACGCTGGAATGTTGAAGTTGCATAGCACATAACAAGAAGTTAGCAGATGCTTTGTCTTGGTCCTCCTCCAGGATACAAAATCTAGCACTTCTAAGGAGATTTACTTTGTCTTCTAACATCAGTGATTTACAGGGAGCTCTTAATGCCCTTAGAGCAATTACAGAAAGCAAGAGAAACAAATCACCAGCACAAACAGCTCTATAGACAAGCAGCTGCAACTGATTCGCTTTTTGTCTAAGTATATACGGTTGCTAAGGAGAGATGTTTAGTTTGAGGGATCATAATCCACATACTTAAAAAACAGTCTCACTTTTAGATGTTTACTTAAAAACTGCTTTTGTGGTTTGGAAAGCACAATAGTGGCTAACCTAAATGTCCTTTCTGACATACAAGAAATATTTTGCTTAAACTTTGTTAGAAAAGAAAACATAGGACAAAAATATATACTTAGGGCATACAAGATTTTTACAAGTTTATTTCTTTAGCATTTAAACTACAAAATTGTCTTCATGCTGGGTAGTGAGTAAAAGACATGTATTTGGGTTTTCCCCATATACATTCATAGACTTTGAAATAACCTGTCATCAGATGAATTTCATTTCCAGTACCATGGTAGGATGAAAAGTGAGCTTCGGCTTTCTTCGGTATCCATGAGGAGAATCGGTTCACTGACACATTTGTGCACACTGCATTCTGAACTTGGAAGTAAACAGGCACATGCTGAGAGTGACAGAAGTCAATCCAAATTAAGATCTCATCATTCTGCGTTTCTAAATCTAATTTCTTATTGTTCATAGAAACACTCCGAGTCTCATAAGCACTTACAAACGTGCTGTCACCTGGGAACACCTGCAGTGGTGGAAGTGTGAGAAAAGAAAAAAAACAATCCTTTGCCTAAAGGAAGACGCAAGCTTAAGCGGTACGGGGCCCTTAGTTTTGGGTGGCATTGCCAGAACGCAACTGGTCAGGAAAAGCGCTCTGTAAATGTCTCAGTCTTAAGAGGCTCCCTCAGGCTGCAGCCAGCCTACAAAGAACAAGGCAGCAGAATCAAGAGCTAGGGATATAGAAAACTAAATTCACCAGCCCAAGAGCTTGAGAACATGCTCCTCTTCCGTGGGAAAAGGCCAACTGCACACGGAGAGCTTTGCTGCTAGGACAGCCTTAATGACTTACTACTTTCTGGTTCACAGGAGCAGAAGTTCAGCCTGATTTTTCCGCAGCAGATTCTTTGGTTCTGGATTGGAACTCTCAGGTAACACCTACTCATAACATCAAAATAGAGTATTACAGAAGTCATTATGAATTCTCCTGCTTCTAACCATTTTTTGGTCCAAGTGAAAGAACTGAAGCTTAACACTACAGCCATAGATTACCGTACACCTTTTTCAAGATCTCCAAGCTAACCTCAGATGAGCTGGGCTCTTCACATAGCCCCATGCAAGTATCAGTTCAGAATCAAGAAGCATGACAAAGATGTTAGTAAAACAAGCAAACAAAAAAAAACCCTCCCCCGCAAAAAAAAAAAAAAAAAAAAAAAAGTTAATTGAAAGGAACGGCTTGTGTGCAATCTGTGCTGGGGTGATTCTATTGTTTCTATCTCCACTGCTAGAGACTAATCATTTCAAAATTGCAAATACCTCTTTACCAGTTACAAATTTAGCATACCACTGTGCAGGCTGTGCCACTTTGCAAAAAAAAAATAATAAAAAAAAAATTTGGAATGAGCAGATTCTGCTGCCGTCACACAACTAGTGAAATTATTTTGCCTAAGGAGCTGACAATCTAGGCAGAGTGTCCATAGCTGCAAGAAGGCCTCACCATTTTTCACAGAAGTGGGGAACCCTCCATTAAAAAAATTATTTTAAACCTTCTGCTGCCTCAGCATCACCCACATTGATTTAGTCCCACTGCACACGAAGCACATCATAACATCTGGGGGAAGAAGAAGCCATCTTCTAAAAACAAATCACTCCTCCACTCACAAAATGCAATAACAAATATCAAAATAAACCTGAGAGGTCTCCTAGAGGGTGAAGGTGTCTTAACTGACAGATGCAAATCCAGTCACGTTTAACGGTTGCTCTCTTTGCTGCTGCATTCTCAGTATGAAATCATTTATGTCGATTTGGATCGCAGCGCGTTGGTGACTGACTTGTATGCTCAGCTGGCTGCCTTAGCTATTGCATAGAACAACTGCACTTGTTCCTGCGAGGAGATGCTGGAGGATTTCACCTTTAAGGACGTCTTACAAGGTTCCTGTCATGGTTGGAGTACTTTTTTCTGGTCTTCATAGGAGAAAGAGGAAGAATGGCTGAAACACTGCTGGCTGTGCTGCTGGTGACTGAGACATTACTTAGAAGAGGCTGCAGCACCTCTAGGACATCACCCTCTGACTGCAGGGCAGCTGGCTTAATTGCTAGCTGCACTGACATGTGCTGGAAGGCAGCAGGACCTGAAGGACGGCCTCCGTCTGCCTGCTCATCTGTGGAACAGATCTGGAGGTCTCGCTTGACTGATCAGTTGAACAATGGCAGCGATCGTAACTTCTTACCTTCACCGTCAAACTGTTGGGCCTACTTTTTTCTTTTATAAAGGAACTGGCCGTATTAATTACGAAACTGAAGTTCTCCAAATTAGCTGAAGATCAGGTACCTAAAAATCAACAAATCATCTGCAGGGCTTTGTTCACAGGGAACTTCTGTGCTTCAACGAGTTTAGGAGCCAAACTTAAGTTTTGCTAATGCAAACACAGCCAAAATATTTGTAACATCTGGGCTTAATTAGAGAATGCTCCTGAAAGTGCAGCTAGAAAAAAAAATGCAGAGGCTTCACATCAAGTGGAATGCAATAGCTTGACATAAAGGAAAACTAATCTCACTTGATCAGAGGGGTTTTTAAATTAGAAACAAATTTCTTTCCTAGTTCAAGTCCCATAACA
Organism: Alectura lathami; assembly: GCA_013399715.1. Taxonomy (NCBI): domain Eukaryota; kingdom Metazoa; phylum Chordata; class Aves; order Galliformes; family Megapodiidae; genus Alectura; species Alectura lathami. The sequence continues at coordinate 34,599 of VXAV01006214.1, forward strand.
AATGCAAAGCTGTGCTTACATAGTTTTTGAGATCATGGCATCTACAGCAGATGCCACGCAAGTCTGCAACTTAAAGAAGGCAAGTCTGTTCTCTTTTTTTTGTTTCTCAACCAAAATACTATTTCTGAAGGAGCAGTGGGCAGAATGCGACTAAAATTGTTAACATGAAAAGCTGCACTTACCACATGAGAAAATAATGTAGGAAAATTCATTTAATGCCAGTACCAAACAAGGCCTCATAAAGGAGCTCAAAAATGAATAAAAATACATCTTCTGGAAATTCAAAGTATTCAAGTGCTACAGTGAATGCAACAATCCCTTTTTCTGGAAAAGGTTTACTACATGTCATGAGTAAAAACATTCTCCAAACATCCCAAGGCTTTAACTAGTTAAGCAGCCTATTCAGTTTGCTTGAAAATATTAACGAACAGCTATGTACAAAACAACTGTTTACTTCCTGTGGCTTTGCCTCTAAAGAGACTGCATCACTTCCTTAATGCACACATCTCCTTTTCAAGTAAGCTTTGTGACCTAAGGGCTTTAAACCTTCAAAGCAGGATTAGCAAACGCACAGGGGTCTGGGTGCTTCATATCATAGTAAGAGGAGTCTAGCTACAAGAAATGCATGGAAATGCATAGTGTAATTCATCAGAATAAAAGGAAGCTGACAACCTAATTGCTCCAGAAGGGTCACAGATTGCCTATATACCATTCAAACATATCTGCTTACTGCACTGGAGTCCTGAGAAATCTGTAACAGAACTTGCCTTACTGTGGCAGACGCAGCGGTTTAAATATTCTTTGTACCTCCTAAACTTTTGTTCCTATTTATAACTAATGCTTTTGTTGTTATAACTGAGGAAAAACAATGCAAAAAACCCTTCTTTAGGTATCTTTAGATATCTTGGATTACATTGTTCTCTGTGTTAAACACATTCAAAACACACAGTATACTTGTTCAAGCATATTAGAACAAAGCTCGGCCTGAGTATTTCTCATAAGATACAGAAATTCAGTCTGATGGGAGAGCTCTGCTGGGAAGGGCTGGCAGCAGTTCACAAAGGCAGCAAAACACACATCAGACACGTCACGTCTTCACACCCCTGCATTTTTTGTGAAGAATCACTTACTAAATTGTTGCGAAGAACTGAAGACATTGATTTATGTCTCCCTGTAAATTTAAGGTTTGTAAAATCAGTAATATTTTAGTTGAAAGCACTTACATGTTACTGTTTGGTGAATGGGAAAGGAAGCTTTCGCTTCTCTCCTTGCAGTGCAGCAAGCCACTGAGAGCATCACAGCCCAGCTGCTCCACGGCTGGGCGCCTGTACATGGAACTACTGAAACATTCCGTCAGTGAGTTTGATAGATGAATTGTAATGGACAGCGTTGCACAACACAACACGTTGCAGGTCTCAGTCAGCTTCTTTGTGTTCTTTCACAAACGTGGAATGAGTGATTTTTTCCTCTGAAGCTTCTCTCACCAAGGTGGTCCATGGGGAACTAAACATGTCTTCTTTTCAGAGATGCATCTCAGAGAGCCCTGTCTCATTCTCTGCGCTTTGAAATGCTCTGATTCCCAAGCTCGCATAACAAAGCGAAAGATAACTATCTTATGGCCAGCTTGGGCCAAGGGCTTGCAGAGGGTATGTGATATGCTCAGAATACACAGCTAGCTCATCTACCTTCTGTTAAATACTGACTAAAATACATAAGGTATAATCACGGAAAATAGCTCTAGAGGTTACTATCAACAAAATCATCAGCACCTTTGTCTTTGCTGTCTGTTCTGTTCTCAGAGCCTCCAGTGAAGGAAGGCTCCTCACCCATCTGGAATACCCATGCCACAGCTTCACTGGAGGCGCTGTAAATAAGTTTTCCTAATGCTTATCCTGCCTTTTACATGAATACCCTATTTCTGCCATCAACATGGAGAAAAGATGATTCCCATCTTCCCTATAGTGACTTTTCCATGTTTGAAGACTGGTTTCACGCCTTCCTCCCGTCTCCTTCTCTGGATTAAACAATTCTTCCAACCTCTTTAAGTACATTATTTCCTCCAGACTCCATCCAGCCTGCCCACCTCTGCCAAGTGTCCCCAAACAGACAGGTACTTTCGGTAAGGCCTTACCAATCCCTGGTAACAGGGAAACACCAGCACAGGCTATGAGTGATTGTGCATCCTACTATGATGAGCATCTTTCCTGCAGCAATGAGTTCACTGCACTCACTACATCATACTCAATACATCCCTGCATCAAGGTCTTTAACGCTGTTATCCCCACTCCATTCATGTACCTGACAGCTCCTACGTTAAGTGTAGTTTGTGTTGTCTTATTCTCAGGCTGTGTCTCCTGTTTCTCAAGATCAGTTTTAGTTTAAATCTTGTCTGCCAATCTGCAGCACCCCTGCCAGCTTGGCATGCATTATCTGGGTAAAAAAAAAATAATTACTACCAAGTGAAGATGTACTTCTGCATACCCCAAAGAAGTATTATTTCTCATGTTTTGTGTCCCCATACCCATTCTATGAAAGCCAGTTTCAGTTTGGAGACTTGCCACAGACAGTTAAGGATTTCTAAGGACACATTCCAATACCCTAATGAGCTTAAAAAACCCCTCCTGCTATTTAAAAAATAATAATAAAAGCATTTGGTATAAACGAGTTTCCTTCTGTTGAAATTCCACGCTTTCAAAACTAGTTTTACATTAACATGTGGAAGATTCAAATCCCAGCGACAATTTTCTAGTTATGAAACCCCCATATTCTAGTGTAGCCCTTCAGAATTAGTCACATAAAGGATCTGAAAATATATGTAGTTTTTCTTTGGAAGGAGAGTTTGCCATCCCGGTTGTTTTGTGACAGTTCTCCTTCCTACTCCTTGAGGCCGTTGGCTTGTTTCCTAGCCAGTGGAGCTCTGTGGTTTTACATTAATTTTTCATTTCTCTGAGGCCTTCATTGGTAGTTAAGGCATCTGATGGCTTTACAAAAGGAAGGATGAGATATATATATTTTTTTTAAACAGTCCTCAACTATTTTAAGCTTCATATATGCTATATGCAGTATATGTTGTGTTGCTGTAGAGGTTTAACTAGCATTCCTCATTCTGTACCTTGTTGCTGGCTTGGCTCCTGCAGTAACTGCAACCTTTTCCAACTCTTGTTGATACAACTAGGTTTTTATCCTGTGTTCCATGCTAAGTTATCTGTATATACAGACTTGCTACGAAAGAAATTGACTCCTGGTAAAATACAATAGTGTGAACATCTCCCATACAGCTGTTGGGTGGACGTAATCCAAACCGATTATAAGAGAAAAGCACAGTTTTGTCATGTTTGCAAACAGTATGTGGCATGTCAGTTTGGAAAAAAAATCACATTTAATGACATCTGGAAGATTACAGTAGAAAAGTGTTGGAGTAAAGGACAAGGAGCCTTTCCTTTTCATTCTACCATGGAATAGACTGAAAGAGACAATTTTGTCATTCTACAATTAAAAAAAAAAAAATCGGAAGTGATCCTTAACAAGTTTTTGCATGACTGTTTCTGAGCTGTGAAACCAAAACAAAAGGGCCAAAACGTGCTTGCCTTGCTCAAGGGAATAATCCCACCAAAATCAGCAAGACTGACTATGCAAAGAGGAACAGCAAAATTTGGCCCCAAATAAACCTCCCCGTAACTAGGGAAAACACTAATCACCAAAGTGCACTTAACACCATAGTAGCTACAGTTTCTTTATACATGCACAATTTGTGCGACACTTTGTACATGAACCTTACCAGTGGAATATAAATAAGTGTGCCGCTTCCTTTTAAAAGTGAACATTAATAATGAAGCACATTCACATTTTTGCCTTTCAAAGACCTTTTTGAAAAAAAAAATAAAAACACCTTCCCCAAAGGAACCTGGAAGGTATCGTTAAATATAGCACACAGGAATCAACGAACGGTATTAAGGTAGAAGAACTCCCACTCACAGAACTGGTATTTGCTATACAATTGGAGTGACTTATGAAAATCCCAGGAAAAGATAATCCTCTCACCAGGAGAGGAAGGTAACAGTTGTAGTGTTAATTCAGTTTCTTCTGCAGGGGCGTGTTTTCATCCTCAGCGTTCTCAGGGCTGAAGTCAGTACAGATACCATTAGGAGCAGGAAGAGATGAAGTCTCCAAACCGCCCTCAGCTCCCATCTGATCAGGATAGAGATAGTCTTCTGCAAAGTGTGGGTGCAATTCAGCAAATCTGTAGAAGTCATCTGAAAAAAAATAAAAAGAAAATTACGCAATCAGCTTTTGAAGCAGAAGGATGCTAAATTTGAATACAAGCAGGATAAAATCACATGACGACTGTGGAGAAAATAGCAGCAGTTAACATAACACTATCCCCGTAGCTTGTTTTAGCTTCTCAGCAGTTTACCACATCCCCAGAACCGAGATGCCACAAAAGGTTATCTTAAAACATTTCAAAGCTGAGCTTCGCTTGTCTGGTGAGGGGATACACAGGCTCAGATCTGCATTAAGATGCTTGAGGAGCACCATGTGCCCTGACACAGCACCCCACTGTTCTGAGGGAAGGGCAGAAGCCCTCCAGCTGATGAGCAATGAACAGCGAGAGCAGTCACTTCTTCAAACCTGGAAAGCCTTCTGCAAACATGCCTTTTAATGCTTTGCATTGATAATTCTCTTCAACCTAAAAGCAGCTGTCATTGCTGCCTCCCACTTTCAAGATTTTAGCATTCCAAAGTTCCTAATACTTTTGAGAATAGTACTGTGAGAAGGTAATTTATTCAGTTGATCTGTTAAAGCATCTATGATTTCATAACATTCTGGAAAAAAATTAGTTTTGTATACTCATAGAACAGGGAGAGCAAGATTCCCTTCCTCTTGAAGGAGAGGGGATTCCTTATAATGTCAAGATTTTTTTTGTATTAAAAATCCAGCACCGAAGCCTTGTCACAGTCTGCCCCTGTGACTGCTCAGACACGATGTAAACACAAGCTACCACAGAGCAGCCAAGTCACAAGAAGCTATTTGATAACGTAGACTGACAGTGGGAGAAGCCAGATGTGAACGCTGCCACTCAGCCACCCTGTCACCTTCAGCATGTGGCACACAGCCCACCCAAATTCACTACTGTCCCAGAAGAGCTCGCGGCCACACAACGCTGTGAGCTCCCCGGAGCGCGGTACAGATGGCAGCTGAAGTAACATTCCTGAGGTGCCCAGCTCCTCCTGGTACAACAGGGAAGAACGGAACTACCTCAGCTTTCCCCCTCCACCACCCCTCTGTTTGAGGCAGCGCATTTTTTCAGTGTTGCAAAGGGCAAGGGAACATCGCTTGGCCTAAAGGGGCTGTGAAGTTGTAGGTCAGCGCTGCCTCTCAACTGTTGCAAAGGGACAGGTGCAGGGAATGCGATAAACATAGCTTCACCCTTCTGCAAACAGAGGTGTGTAGCTTTCATCCACAACTTCTATGAGTATAAAGTGTTCTGGATCCTGTGAATTCAACAAAAGCTGATGAGCAGAGTCCATTGATACCACTATTTGTACTTTTGCATTAAGTCCACATTGCACTACAGGAACTTTAAATAAATGGTCTTGCTCCTGCCTTTACAGTACGGCCCCACTACTTAATGCTCCTGCTGCAAGTTGCACATTCATGAGTCTCCTTTAGTTCCACTCCCCCCACCTGCCCCCTCATGCTCTTCCACAGGAGACAAAAGTTTTCTTTCTCAGAGCTTGACTGGACAATGCCTTCAGAAAGGTATCGTTTGCAAGCTTTCTGTCTCTCCTTCCTCTCTATTCATGTGCAACAGAGCACGCCGAAAGTTGAGCATTCTCAGGCAAGGCAAGACATCAAATATTTATGGGAAAGAACTTTCAAGACAGAAAAGCAATACCAGAGGTCTACCTCATCTTCCAACTCTCTAGCACAATTAGACACTTATACTTACTAATAATTAAGCTTACAGATAGGTTAAAATATCTGTGCAATGTTTCTCAGCACTTTTCTCAGGAAAAATTTCAAGCAAAATTCTGGAGTGATGTAAAATACCACCCTATTTTGAGCAGCCTCATGACAGGCTACTCTTGAATTCAAGAAAAAAATAATGAAAATTAGAGCTAGATGCTCCAGTGGCCACTGTTGTGGCTCAGTGCTCCAGATTTTCTTGTAATGCAAGCATACTGTGATCTCTGAGGGGCAGCGCAGACTGAAGTACAACTGGGTACTATTAAAGAATAACATTGAATATATGAATTCTTCAGTAACTAACGTGAACTGGTTTGAGTTCACTTCTGTATTATTCAAATTTAGTTTTTCCTCAAATAATCAGATGTGCCAAGATTAGAGTTTTGCTGAGCTTACCAGCTTAGATTCTCTGCAGTTATTTTTGGTGATAGAGGAAAAAAAAAAGAAAAAAAAAAAGAGTTGAGTCACCACTTGAATGAGCTGGGAGGCGACAAGGAGTGACAGGCAGCAAAAGGGCAATAGTGTAGGATGCACAAAGAAATGCTGGGGATATGACAGAAGTACAGAAAGGAAAGGGGTAGTACAGCAGGAATCAAGGAGGCAAGAGATAAGAGGGGAAAAAAGGGGAGGAAAGGGCAACGATACTCACTTCAATGAGTCTGCAATAGTGCTGTAGTTGAGGCATTGCATACGTATCGTGTAATTCAAAGATGGGAAATGCTAGTGTAGAAATCGTGATTTACTAACCTTGATGCTTTAATTAACATTTTTAGAAATCAAATTCACACAAATCATTCTGATGGGAAGTCACTAGAACAGGAGCGTGTCATTAGCACTCCTGTTGGAGATGTGCACTACATTGGCTACCAACATTTCAGCTACTATTCAAATGAGACAACTACATTTAGAACTTTACTGCATAGAAGATGAAGAATCTGAAGTAACACACATGGACTTTGATGTGCAGCATAATCTGTTCACCCAGACCTCTCAGTTCCTCAAATACAACTTTCTCACCTCCAGATCGCCTACATGACAGACTACACCGTGAGCAGCCTGGTCAATACCCCCTCATCTCTACTCCTCCCCTGACACATGACTTACTTTCAAACAGGCTGAGAAATTACTGGAGTAGAGAATTTTATATTCTATATTCTGGGAGGACAGAAATAGTAAGGAACAGACACAGGGGAAAAAATAACAGGACAGAGCTAAGGCTGCTTTCTTAAAAGTATCTGTTCACATGCACAGAAGTCACTGAACAAAACATGCTGACAGAGCTGATCTAAGTGTGATCTGGCAGAAGGGAAACACTGAAAATGTAAACATGACATTTAATACTAAAGGTGAATTTTTATTTATTTATTTTTTAATCTAAGTTTACTTTGTCTGCAGTGCTTTTATGATTATAAATCGAAGTCCACTAAAAAGGACAAAGTCTAATAAAAACGTAACAGTTTTGTATATCAACATGAGTTTGGACAACTTCAACATTGCGACAGTTCAGATCCACTTTACAGACTCACCATATGTAATCTTCCCTTTTTCTTCTTCATCTACAGCTCTAAAAAGATGTTTAACATTAATCTGTGACACGCCCATGGCAGTCTTCAGAATATGAGCTAAGTCATCTTCTGTTATAGTCCCATTTTCTGACTGGTATAGCTGTAAAACAAGACAGCAAGATAAATCACTCCAAAGCTGAATGCTAACTCCTGTGAACAGCTCCACATTAAGAAGCTATGCAAAATTAAAACTTGGCTTTGGAAATTCTAGTCACTCTCAGATTGGTGATGGTCTACTAAGGATTGCTGAGTAGTCAAAAAAACCCACCCAGCACTGATTTTTAGTTCAGTATGTATGTTCACAAAGTAAAGCTGACTATATCCAGAAAAAATCCCTCTATTGCTTTATGCCTAAATTACAGAATTTCAGTGATATTTTAGAGATAAGACAGCATAATACTTTTATGTTTTGCTGATTTGTAACTGAAGATAGGTATTAGTCCATTGAGCTACATGTCCAAACTCCGCAGGCAGAAGCAGGAGATATATTTCGATTGGCCTAAGTGGAAACGATTTTCCACTTGGTCAGATATCAAACTCAAGATTCCCTTGACCAATGTCCAGTTGATTAGACAGTCAGCTTGCTTAGACTTTCCCAGATCTAAATGGAACTATACCAATCACAACAATCCCACTCCAAACAGTGATGAACCCATAATTTTCTACAAATATTTCCTCAATTTTCTAGAGAATAATGATTTGCTTTTTTCAAGTCCTGAAGCAATAAGAATAACCAATAAGAAGTTAGCTTTACTATTGACAAATGGTAACAAAAAAGTTACTGTTCATATCCTCATACTATCTTTGTATATGAACAGCACTTTCCCCCTGAAAAAGGGAACCTAAGTATTTCATAACATCTGTAACAAACTTCACTGAATTTTCTAAAATAACTCATTTTGCCAATACAAACTGAAACAAAGCTTTTCAAAGCATGGCTACAAATAGTGAAATGTTAAAAAGAAAAGCTAATTTGGAAACTTTGAGTTTCTGTATAGCTTTAAGAAGGTGGGAACTGATGAAGATGAACAAAGCAAACATATAAAGAAGCATTTTTCACGGAATTTCACAGCAGCAGAAGTTGCTGTCACAAGACAGCACAACTCAATGGAATAAAAAAGTCAGTGGAATAAAAAAATTTGAAGTTCCATAGAAAACAACATTCCTACTCAGGTCTCTTGCACTCTCCTTCCTATCACCCAGCTTGCATGCTGTTTCACAAGAAGTGGGGGCAAAGGCACATCTTATTAAATAAACCTTGCTGTATTTTCCTAGATCAAATAGTCAGAAGGTGACATTTGATGGCAAGGCTCAAGATCTACAACCCCTTCAGTCCATTAGCAACTAGGAGGGAAGGTTGCCTAGCACTTACACTGGAATGCTGCTTTTGGAATTGTTTGCCATAAGCCCCACTTCTACTTTTAATTGGCCACCACTTCAGATCTCTGGTGGCTCAGTAACCCCTATTTTTCAAGTTCTTCTACTAAACAGTCCCTCTTCGAAAGCTTGCTCAGCTACATAAAATGCTGCACTTTACCCCTCAAAACAAATGGCAAGGTGATTTTTCAAGTAGCAGCACATGGCAGAGGACAGCACCTATTCCAAGCAACACACTCACAAGCCATCTAGATCTTTCAATGTCCACCGTACAGCTGTGTGAAGATCTTAACATACAGTCTCAGGAAATGAGGGAGAAAGGATTAGAAAAAAAAAATCACTTCAAGATTGTTGTTTTTTCTTCCTCCCTAGAATACTAGCAGCAAAATTTCCTCAGCTCAAGACCTTTTTTCCCCACCCTTCTGATCATCACTAGGAGGATAAAATAAGCCACACTTGCTTCTTACTGAATGCTTCCCATTCTTAATACATGCACAGAAGATCTCTGAAGTTCTGCAGTTAAGTTGATATTTTGCAACTGATAGATAATTTTAAGTTCCCTGGTTATGAGTTCCAAGATGACAGCAGACAGTGAAGAACAAACTTTTAAGAAACAGTTCTGTTTAAGTTAGGGTCTTCCGAAAAGAAAATAATCACCCAGTCTGAGGTCTCTTCTTCCTCTTAAACAGTGTACGTTGCACGTTCTGCATCGTGACAGTCAAATTTCACTAAAATACTGCCCAGAAGCCACTTTCAAGTTCTCTCTAATGTTGTTCATTATGTTATGAGGACACAGAGATAACCAAACAGCACATGAGCATTTCTCTATGCCACTATATCAGTCAAACAGAATAAACAAGGGCAGAGATCCCTCTGCCTTCCCCTCACAAGTAGCACTAAGTTACTCCCTCCAACAGCTGCTGATTTTCCACAAGATTTGTATACTAAACATTTGTGCTACTTCCTCCTCTGTCAGATTTGTTTGACACTGGCCAAAGGGTGATAGATACAAGCACTAAGCATTCATAGTGCCTCACTTCTGTAGCAAAAGATAGTTGAGAATAGTCCAAGTTTGCTGAAGAACCTGAGAAGAGCTACACTTAGAAAACAAGGCTGCCATGTACAGTGACCATTCAGCTGAAAATTCTGAAGTCCATGAATTCACCAGTGATGCCAGCATCAAGTGTAAACATTTTCCAGTTTCAGTAGCACTAAAGACACAAGACCCTAGGAGTTGAAGGCAACAAGAATCTAGGATGCAGCAGAGGTTGAAATAGCAATATTACAGAAATTAGTTAAAAAGTAACAAATTAAGGTGTCAGAGAAACCCACTGGAATGGTGAACATTAAGCATGGCTACTGTCAGTTCCCCAAAAAGCTTGCATTAACCATCAATGCTGAGGCTAGAACAAGATCAGGAGCACTTCTGGGAAGTATAAAATCTGAGCAGAGACTACAAGACACAGGGAACGGCAAGACTGAAAAGAAACGCTGCAAGACTAAGACAAGAATTAATCTAATCAAGAAGATAAAGGGGGGAAAGTTATCTCTATTACCAAGTAGAAATGCATGTTTTGAGGTTTTTTTTTTTTATTACTTCGACAAAAAAGATTTGATTGAAGTATTTTAGTAGCAGTAAGCACAACTCATTATCTATTGGTTTAGAGTGATCCATACAAAGGATGTCAGGTCTAGACAATATATTGAAAGATTTCACAAGAGCTCCACAGAAAAATTTCACTCCGCAAGCTTCCATCATTTTGCATGACAAACTTGCAGTTCATTCCCTCTGAACATGATCTCTTAACCTACCTTTTCCATTAATGTTATTTTAAAGCAAGCAATTAAGCATTAAAAATGGCATGTGGAAACAAGTTTCTGTTAAAAAAATTAATGGCAGTATTAATCTTTTTTTTTTGTTTGTTTAAAAAAAAAAAAAAGCCGCAACACTTAAGTCAACTGTATAAAGGAAGAAAATGCTGCTTACCTGAAACGCCAGCTGAATTGTTTCCAGAGTTTTGGATGGCTTACAGACCACTGACAGAGCAATGACAAACTCCCGAATGTCAATTACACCATCTTCATTCTGTGAAGGAAAATCTCTAGATAGTGCAGCTCGTCTCAGAACTTCCAAAAATAACAGCTAACAATGAACGTGCAGAATATTCAGAGAGAGCACTGCATGCATCGCTGCATGTAATTCATTGCAAGCATTGGGGTTGTAAAAGCTCTACAGGCCCTTTTCAGAGTCCCAGTCAGAACTTCTGATTCAAAGATTCATGAAGGACAGTGTTGCTACTGTTAGGCTTTACTTGCAAATCCAAGATTTTTACATACTTACCTGAATTATTGGGTTCAAATTAAAATTAGAGAACCAGAGGTCAAACTAGCTTGATTCAAGCCCTGAATACATGATATCTGCTCTTTGGTCTAGAAAACCGCTGTGGACAGATCCAACCATCTCCTGCTACAAACAGCATCTCATGAAGAAAACGACAGTGGCCATTTCCCCATCCTGACTGAATGCCAGAGGAACAAAAAACTGGCTCATTTACCCAGTTCCTAGGTCCTTCAAGCTTTCAGGCATCCTAGAAGGATGAGCGATTTACTCACTGTTTACAGACAATATGCATTGCATTCAGTAGTAGCAAGCAGCAGCAATGGTTTGGCCTGGACGCACCATCCCTCCTCTTTTTTATTTCTTGCCCAATGGATGCTCCTTCTACCTTCTACCCAAAGGCTTCATACCCGACTGCTTCATTTAGCTGATGATGGGTGTTCTCACCTTGCTGAGAGGGAAATGCAGTAGGCAAATACTGTGGTATGGTAGGCAAACAGTGTGGTGAAATGCTCAAGAGCACTTAGCACTGGCTCCAGTCAGACCTCAGTGACTTCAACAAGAATATGAGGCTAGAGCAGAGCTTATCACGAGTGGCACAACTTTAAACATGATACTGTTTCTTACCTCATCGAAAAGGGCAAACATACTTTCTAACGTGTGAGAAACTGGAAATTCCAAATATGCTGAAAATTCTTTAACATCAGCCTTCTCTTTTTTCATTCTCATAGCACGTGTAGCGTACTTCTCGAGATCATCTTCAAGGGTTTCTGGTTTCAGCCTAGAAAGCACGGTATTTTTGTACATTTAAAAAAATAAACCTGATTTTAAAATACAACTGTCAATATACTGAATGAAGCAATCAATGATAATGGTATAAAACACTACAAAATCCAGAGTCTGGATTACCAAGGAGTTTTATTATGAAATAAACAATGGATTCCTACCATTTTTGGTCTCCCTTTAGTTCTTAAATTACGTTAGAAATTACTGGAAAGCTTTGGGAACTCTGGCCATAAACTTGTGCCCTCTGCCTTGATTACAAGCCACAGGTATAAGCAGTCCAACATGTGCAAGAAAAACATGAGTCTCGAACTAGCTAGTAAGAAATACCAGGTGTGGAGAACTAGGTGGAATTGAGGTCACCTGAACACGACCACACTGACAGTAACATAAACCACTTACGATTCCAAATTTACTAATGGCACTGAACAGGAAAGACTTGGTGTATCTTGTCTAAAAGCAACCAGGATTACATAATGGCGATTATGCTGTTAATCCCGTTTGTCAGTTCTTATTTTTCACATTCAGCCCGTTGTTGGCCACCATCACGAGGCTGCTCAAACATGGCTGTGGCAGTTAATTCTGCTGCAGAAATTACCTCTTTCCTTCTGACTGCAAAACCAGATTTTGACTGCTGACAAAGCAGGTTTATATTAAGGCAGACATTGGCTGCGTGGGTTTGTTTCCTTTTTTTTTTTTTTTCCCCTCTAAGTCCAACCTGCTGGCTGTGCTTTGTTAAATAAATCTTACTACAAAAATAATAAACATTAGTGGTGCTGCAAACATGTGGGGAAAAGTTGATTCTCTCCCTAATAAATCAATCATCAACCAAATCCTGACCAACATGTTTACTCTGGACTGGCTTAGGGTAATGCGCACACCCAAACTTCTCAATCTGAAAATAAGTGAGGCCAACAACGTTCTGCTGGTGTCATCTGGTTTGCTCTTTGCAGCTGCAGACAAGGGAAAGCAGTTATTTACATGACTCACAAGATCACAATACAATTGTCTCCAGACTGCAGCTGGACCTCCTCAGCAGCTTCCTCTCAGTGCGGAGACTTGAATCAAACATTGAATCAATACCAACATATTCAGAAGCTTTTGGAAAACAAACAAACAAACAAACAAAGGCACTCCTAGAGGGAAGATTATCTGACACATGAGCTCCAGACCTTGCCAGCTTGCTGAAATGATTGCACAACCCTTCCCAAAAACTACACCTTTAAACAAAAACAGAACTGTTACACTGCCTGCCGTTACCTAGCCTAACTTGCCAAAAATGTACTGAACAATGCCAAGCACTGCAATGTTTCTGAATTCTAAGATCTGAATATGTACGAATTATTTCAGAGACCACAGCCCCTGCAAAACATTCATATGTTCTCCATCCTGGAAGGAAAGCTCTTGTCATAAGTTTTGGTCCTAGGGAGTGTAAGTAGAGCAGTGAAACACTCCCTTGGAAGCATTCATTTTTCATGATCAGTTAGAAAAGGAGCAGGAACAAGTGACAAAGGAATCCACGTAGGGCTTGAGACGCATACAGAACTCAGCTTCTAACATGCAGCATTACATACGAAACCAGTCCCTAGATAATATATCCTCATTGTAGAAGCTGAAGTGGATTTTAACTGTAGGACGAGGCCAGCTGGCAGCTGAATATTCCCTTGAGATAAGCCTTCACTGACACAGACTATGCAATCTAACATCTGTCTCTAAACCAGAGAGATTTGATTTGGAATGAAGTGACTCAAAATTCACCTTCTAGAAGTGAGCAAACCCTTGTTTGGTGAGTAGTATTAGAGACTTGACGGGATCTCCTCTTCAGGAAGCAGTATAAGTTGGGTACTGACCTGTTGGAGAGCAGCGTAGGGGAAAGGGACCTGGGGGTCCTGGTGGACAGCAGGATGACCATGAGCCAGCACTGTGCCCTCGTGGCCAAGAAGGCCAATGGCATCCTGGGGTGTATTAGAAGGGGTGTGGTTAGTAGGTCGAGAGAGGTTCTCCTCCCCCTCTACTCTGCCCTGGTGAGACCGCATCTGGAGTATTGTGTCCAGTTCTGGGCCCCTCAGTTCAAGAAGGACAGGGAACTGCTGGAGAGGGTCCAGTGCAGAGCCACCAAGGTGATTAAGGGAGTGGAGCATCTCCCTTATGAGGAAAGGCTGAGGGAGCTGGGTCTCTTCAGCTTAGAGAAGAGGAGACTGAGGGGTGACCTCATTAATGTTTATAAATATGTAAAGGGTGGGTGTCAGGAGGATGGAGCCAGGCTCTTCACTGTGACATCCAGTGACAGGACAAGGGGCAATGGGAGCAAGCTGGAACATAGGAGGTTCCGCTTAAATATGCGGAGAAATTTCTTCACAGTGAGGGTGGCAGAGCACTGGAACAGGCTGCCCAGAGAGGTTGTGGAGTCTCCTTCTCTGGAGACATTCAAAACCCGCCTGGACGTGTTCCTGTGCAATCTGCTCTAGGTGTTCCTGCTTCGGCAGGGGGATTGGACTAGATGATCTTTCGAGGTCCCTTCCAATCTCTAACATTCTGTGATTCTGTGATTCACCAAACAGTCAACTAGGACAGTCTGAAAAGTTAGAAGGGTAAAACCTTGTATTGAAAATAGCTGTGACTTCCCACAAATCTTATTATAAAGGTGTTGTGGCTTGGGATTATAAATACAGAAAAAGATGTGAGCCAATCTCAAAAACAGTACATGGATCAGCAAAGCAAACCTCTTGCTTTAGCTTGAGTATGAATGCATTGTACTTCTGGAATCCAAGGTGGATTCACTTCCCTCTAGCCCTTTCAGAGTCAGGAAGTAACTGGTTTGTGGATGACCATGGCAAACAGTGCTGAAGTCTTGTGAAGCCAATCCTACAATAGGCTGTAGTTCCAAACTGATATGAAATGGTTTGGGATGTCTCCATTCCTTTAAAATTGTTACTTTTATCCCAGCGGAAGCTACAAAAGCCAGAAGGCCAACAGTGCATGTCTCTGCTCACGAAACCACGTTTGCAGGATCCGGGCTTTATGGGACATAACTTGATTTGCCGCTGTGGTGCTTTGCTTCTTTTTGTAAGGCAGTCTCTAAAGACAGAAAGGACGTTTTTCAAGATGAACAGCTCTGAGCACCTAATCCTTCACAGCACACTCGACAAGGTAAACCAGATCCCTGAAGGTAGGATATGTTCAGTGCAATTACCACTGTTCTTGGTGAGTGAAATTTTGTCTCATCTCCTTAGAGCTAGTTTTAGTTGCATTCGATTATCTGAAAACAAACTCTTCCTTTGCATGCTGGGAACCTGCCAAAAAGCTTCTAGCATCTCACAGAGCAGGAAGTCTCTTAAGACCAGCTGGATGGTGTAGCTGACTACTGTAAACTGCAAGCTCAGAGAAATATGCCCTGAGCCAAATGAGCACAACACATTCAGCTTTATGTCTGCAGATGAACTTCTGTGCAGCTTCTTGTTGCAACAGAGAAATAACATACGACAGCCACAAAACTGACCTGATCTTACGAGGAGGAGCTACTGTGGTTGGTTGTTACTATGTTAAGCCTGATCTATGATCACCTCCTGTTGCGGACAGTACTGCTTTTAGCACAAATGCAGATGAAGAACATACTCCAGAGGTTTTTTCTTATTAAATACTGTCTCTGAACAGTCTGAAGGCACAGCAGTATTAGCTGTGAGGCATTACTACGTTAGAACCACAGTTTCAGTTGCCCATGGACAGCAGATATTTGCATCATGGTCTGAATGGTGAAGGCTGCTGAACAAGAGTAGATGGGTACCAGACCTATAAGGTAATTAGCAGCTCCTTGCAGCTCTTAGGAGGTTACATGGGCATTGCCTATTAGGATCCTTGTGGCCAACTGGCCAGTGTAATATTGAGGGTCAAGATGGATTCCTGTTTAACTCGGCTCATTCCTACCAAAATGCTGTGCTTAACAGACAGCAGAATTGATTCAGGTTCTAAAATAAGGTTTACTAACACTGAACTTTACTAGGGCCTGGGATTGTGTAAGGAGGTAAACTTTGCAGGCTTGCTAAGGTTGTAGAACATTCTTCTGGGGCAGACAATTGTTCCCTGCAACAGACATCTCTAGTTCTCTTTACATGGATTGAAGACAGCAATAATAATCAGGCCCAGGAAAGTAGAGATCATTAAAAATTACTGCCCATTGTTAAAGATGAAACCTCCTGGACTAAGATGGAACACCTCCCCTGTGAGGACAGACAGAGTTGGGGCTGTTCAACCTGGAGAAGAGAAGGCTCCGGGGAGACCTGATAGCAGCCTTCCAGTATCTAAAGGGGCGCTACAAGAAAGAAGGGGACAGACTCTTTAGCAGGGTCTGTTGTGATAGGACATGGGGAAAATGGTTTCAAATTGAGAGAGGGGAGGTTTAGACTGGATATAAGGAAAAAAGTTTTTTTACAATAAGGCTGGTGAAGCACTGGCACAGGTTGCCCAGGGAGGTGGTGGATGCCTCATCCCTGGAGACCTTCAAGGTCAGGCTGGACAGGGCTCTGAGCAACCTGATCCAGCTGTAGGTGTCCCTGCTCACTGCAGGGTAGCTGGACTAGATGGCCTTTAAAAGGTCCCTTCCAACTCAAATGATTCTAGGATTCTATGATTTAAGATAGAATAATCCTAACATGAAAGTTAAGAAATCCAGAAGGCAAGAACAAAGGATTTTTCTGAAATCTGACCTGAAAAAGAAAATCTGGTGCAAACCATACTTTTTAAAAGTATGGCAAAAAGGAATGACATAATCAGCACAGCCATTCTGTTTCAGTGAGGAGCGCAAAGAACCTCTGCATCTGTCTAATAAATGCATGCATCAGCTCAAGAACCTGCACAAAGGGCCTTCTGCCACACGTGTACCAACAATGTAAGACGCACATTCACCATGTTATGATGTCGCGTTTTGATTTTGCTGTAATTGTTGTGTTTTTGTGTAAGCAGTGGAAGCCTGCTGTCATACTACAAGAAAAACACGGACTAAACCAGAAATATGTAAGACACATCCAACCTTGCCACATATTCCTATTCATAACTGGAATTGTGAGTGAAAGATTTTTGAAAACAAGAAAAAAAAACAACCAGAAAACAACCATGTGAATAATGCAATAGTAGGGTAATGAATCTTAACAAATTGAAGAGTAGACAATAAAAGAAGTACAAAAAAATCATTTTTAAAAAAAGCTCAACAAATATATTATCCTTAATCTGGGTGGAAGTTCGATGATACTATCCCTATTTTTTAAAGATGCAAATGGTCTGGACCAGTAGACTTCTTTGAGCAAAATTTCAAGTTACACCAACACCTGATTTTAAAACAGCAAAGAGAACTAACAGCGATCTAAGAAAGAATTTCTACTCTGTATTACATTCTGTGCCACATTTGGCTTTTGTGAAGAAAGGATAGATGTCTTTGTTTTAGAGAAAGAAAAGAGTTACAGTTGAAAAGGCAAAGTGGGCAGTGAATGTAGGAATTAAAATAAGCAGAAGTTTGAGACGATAGGAACAACTCAACACAGAACTTAAGGATGTCCTTCCAGGGAACTACACTAAAGCAGCTCAAACCAATTTTTCTAATAGAAAGATGGAGATAAGAATTGTAATTAATGTACTAATGTCTTCTGAGGGAGAAAGTGCCTGAAGAGGTCTCCAAGGCAGAAAACTTAAACATACTTCAATGTCTAGAACATGTTAATAGAACCAGTCACACTACACACAGGAAATCACTTCAAGGAGCAGGGCAATTAATTATGAATCATCAAATGAGATTAACTGAAATCAACGATGTTGAGGATGTATGTCTAAAACCTACAATAAAGACTGTGTATAGCTTAGGAATCCGCTCACTGGTCAGACATAGACTATCAGGCTTGACAGAAGCATAATTACTTGAAGAGTAGCGAGCCCAGAACTTGGGAGGATGAGACCAATCAGTTGATCCAGAATAAAGTTCAGAATAAAGGTGCTGAGTTTCAGCCAGCTGTGACGTGGCAACTCTGTAGCTGTGTTAGCAGAGCCCAAGCTCTTAGTTAAATGAAGCATGGGGCCTTGGTGCTGTGGCTACATGGCTTCCAGACTGCGAATGGATCCTCTAACGGGAGCACAGGCTGAGTAAATGGTAACGAATCCTGTAGGTGCATCATATGAACAAACATATCTCAGTTTGCTGTGCTGGAGAGCTAACTTGATTTCAAAGAAATCAAAAAGAAAAACAAGTCTGGATTTGCCTTTAAGGTCTTGCATTTAAAACTGAGCATTGCCTAGAAGTTATGTTCTCGCTCAAAAAGAAGTATTAAGACTGGATGCAAAATCCATTGGATAAAATTTACAGTTGAAGTTATTCAGGGATGTGACTAGATGATTTTAATGCCTTGCTGGCCTCAAAGTCTTTGAATAAGCAGCAAATGACTGCACTTTCATCAATCGTGCATTAGAGGTGAAATCACATTACAAGCTTCATCCGGTTGTGCCAGAAAAATACCATGGTAATAGCCTTCTTTACTGGCACATACCCAAATCAAGACAGGATGCTAGTTCACTGATGCACAGCTACTTAGACCTGACAGAGAACTTCTGGGTTGTGAGGAACCTCACTCACAAATGCACATCATCACTTGAGGGGTCAAATAAACACTCAAAAAAGTGTAATTTGAGACAACAGTTTTAAATCGAGCAGACAGAAGCCAGACAATGTTACAAGGAGATTAAACTGAATCCTGGGATTATCAGCTGCATCATAAAAGAGGGGCTTTTGTTTGTTTTTGGCTGCTTTTTTTTTTTTTTTTGCTGAGATTTCAGAGTCTTTGGAACAAAGCAAGAATCTTTCTCATTCTGTTTACAAGTTTCTACTGTCCTACTAGAATTTTTTCCAAATGGAGGTTCCTGAAATGAATAAATATATGCTTGTCATCTCATGCATAAGGTATATTGTCCTGTATTCCTTTTCCTCCAACAGATCTTTGCCTTTTTTTTTTTTTCCCCATTTATGCACACAAGCTGGAAAATGAAGGAAAAATACTGAAATAAAGTATGGAACAGAAACATAACTACGCTCCACACTTTCATTTGAGAAGACAAAAAAGGAAAAAGGTTTTGTATATTAAAGTAGTTAATAGGCTGAACATGTAGATTCAGTTTGTGGTTGCTTAATAGGATGAAAAACAGGAGAAAAACAGGAAAAACAGCAACAAGTTCTACTGTTTGGTTTATGTGATTTTTTTTCCTTACTGTTTGCTGAAGGTTTTCGGAAAGGTAAACCAAGAAGGAACTGATGTCATAAGAAGAGAATAGATGAAACTAGCCTATTTGAAGCAGTATGGCTCATTATAAAGTCCATCTAGCAGTAACCCACTCAGAAGACCAACCACTACTTTGTGCTTCCTGGGAAAGGGCGACCACTCTGCCCCCTCTGTTACAATGTTAACCCAGTCACAAGACTGTACTATGGCAGCACTGTTCTCCTTCACAGCTGTCACAGGAAAGGGCAATTGACTCTTAGCTGTATCAATTACAAGTCCCACAGTACTCCTGATCCTCTTTGGGAGGTGTCTTCCGCTTTTGTACAGGAATGAACCCTTCAGATACACCACTCATTTGTCAGACTGAAAAAAATGAATTTTACAGCCTGCTCCATGCATTTGGATCTAGTACTACTGCTTCCAAGTGGAGAAAGCACTGTCTTTCTGCATGGGCAAGCCCCTTCCCAGACATGTTTCCATTCTTATCTTAAGGGCAGAAAAGAATACAAGCACTTGTTTGTGCACAGGACACCTTCCCAGTCAGGGGGAATGGCTTAACATCCTCATGAGTATAACTAAACCGTTAATTACATAGCTTTCTTGGTCAGATGATCAGAAAAGGATCTCCCACTCTTTCCTCACCTGCAAAAGAGAAAGCTTGATNTTCCCTGACTGTAATACAGCCCCATTCCATATGAATTCATAAATGCAATGGACCAGTACACAACATATTGTTATATGAGGAAAAACATACATAGATAACAAAGATGCACCTTATATGTAAATATTTTATATGCTCACCCAAGGCTTCTTACAAGCTTTGCAAATTCTAGAAGACACGTGTCTGAAGGCAGACGAAGTTGTCCTTCAGCCAAAGCCAGCTGACAGTCTTCAAATGTGTAGTCTGTCACTGGAACTCCCAATGCCCTTGAACAAACCAAAGAAACACAATAAGCAANTCCATATGAATTCATAAATGCAATGGACCAGTACACAACATATTGTTATATGAGGAAAAACATACATAGATAACAAAGATGCACCTTATATGTAAATATTTTATATGCTCACCCAAGGCTTCTTACAAGCTTTGCAAATTCTAGAAGACACGTGTCTGAAGGCAGACGAAGTTGTCCTTCAGCCAAAGCCAGCTGACAGTCTTCAAATGTGTAGTCTGTCACTGGAACTCCCAATGCCCTTGAACAAACCAAAGAAACACAATAAGCAAGTTAACCTATGAGAATTAAGCAGAATGTTCATTATTTCATTTTGTATGGCAAGAAATCCTCCAACAATTCTCTCCTCTATTTTGAAGAAATATGGAAGATACCATAAGAGAAAGTTCACATACAAAGAATGAAATATTTTACTCTACGTACTCATTACAGAACACCTTTTGACTTTCCAAGTACATGAAAATGTAAAAGAACAAAGCAAAAAATTCAAACTGCATAATATTTTCATAGAAATGTCAGAAATGGTTTCAAAATTATTTATTGATAATTAGGTACTTCTAAGTTTTAATGTGAAATATTTATATTACTCTAAATAAATTAATCATCACCTGAGCAGAATAACTATTACCTTCAGATATTAAAATTATACAACAGACAATATTTCTAAGAGTACTCTACAAAGAATGGCTAGAACATAAAAAAGCAAGTAAATCCCAAGCAAACATAACTTATATTTAATTGTGTGACAAAGATGGAAGAAGAAAATATTCCCAAGTATTCATCTGCCAGACAATGAAGCACTCATTTGTGCTTTACTTCAAACTTGATGCTGTATGGTAATAACAGCAACAAGGAACTTCACAGGGATATCGTGACAGGGTAGTTACACTGCATTTGCAGTGCTGAAGTTGAGAGAAAGGCTCTTCAGTTTGAGAGAGGCCTTTAAGAGTTCCGTGTACAAATATAAAAACTAACTTAGACAGCGAACAGCTTCACGGGACTTACTCATCTGCCACGCTTGCCGCTATACTTGATTTTACTTATACTAGCACAATATTATTTCCACTGCACAATCTTTTCTAGCTTGATGAAGTCCTCACAAAATGTTTTTTTGACTTTTCTTCATTCTTTTCTCCGGCAGGTTTTTAAACTTTATTACTAACCACTTTGTCATCTGTGAAGTCAATGTACATTAATGGCAAGGGTGTTAGAAAACTCCCAAATATGCCACAGTCAGTTTGGCTGCGATGAAAGTTCTGCACTTAATTCTACACTTTATTATGGTCATTTTGATCTGTAACAGTAGTTACCTCTCATGCAATAACCAGTTATTTTCTGTTAAGTACCCTCTTCCCCAGAATCTCCTACAAGGCCTTTGAAGGCCATGCGAGTTCTGCGCTCTAGATCTTGCATCCACCGATTAACTCTCAAACTTCAGGAATTCTAATATAGTACTGACAGATGCACTCAATATTAAAAGGTACTGGTGGGTGTTTGTTTCTTCTCTCTACAAGAGAGGAAGTCAAATATTCAGGAACAGCGCCTCACTGATATTCAAGCTCAAAATGAAAGAAGGAGATCTTATCTTGCCAGCCTAGATTCCTTCCTATTCCCTTCTGCCACAGTGTGCATGCACTAGGTCACCTTTTAAAAAACAGCTGTCAGGTAAACAGGTAAACTCCTGGGGCAGAAAGGATACAACATAACCCACAAGCAGTACTGCCCAGAGTGGATTACCTAAGGAACACCATAATAACCAAGGTCTTGTCTGGTTAGGCACCTCACACCACATTTCATCACAGGAGGTACAGCACACAACAGAAATATAGGAACTTACAGGCTATCAGTAGAATTATAGGGCAACTACATAGAAAAGGGGAAGCTAATTAAAGGTCAATTAAAAGAGAAAAACAAACATTTGTGGTGTAGAATGAGACACCATATTAGGGCACCAGGATAAAATATAAAAAAATCTGTTAGGACAAAAAAATCCAGTATGACTCAGCAGCAGATTAAAGGTGGCAATTAGAAGGAATTTTATTTTTTCCTAAAAAAAAAATTCAAGGAAAACAGAAGATGACAGGCAAGTTAAAACATAACCATAAGGTGGCAAGACAATAAACACTGGGAACTTGTCAAATACGTCAGAAAGAAGAAAAAAAAAAAAATCAGGCTACTCAAACTCCATGGTAGTTCGTAAAGGCCTGGTTGACTGGCACCCCAGAACCAACCCCAAA
>VXAV01006214.1:63709-76289 GCA_013399715.1 Alectura lathami
AAAGAAAATGATACTGTCAATCGCAAGATTCTGCAGCAGACCTAATGGTTGGGCGGGTAGTGTTCTGTGCGTTCATTGGTTTTCAGGAAAAACGTATCAAAGAAATACACATAACACTGCAATGATTAAATATGACTAGTAGGATATGTTGTGTGTTACCATAGCAATAGTTCTTCCTACTAATTTACTGTATCACCAGATCTATCAGTCAAAGATGAATTCTGTTCAATTGTTTTCACTACAATACCCTTCAGCAATAATCTTCGCCTTAGGATCACACAAACTTAAATTTCACGCTGATTTCACATTCGGAACAGTGTAGGTTAAGAAAAAAACCTATTAGCCAGACATTAAATAACTTAACTAGCCTATAGAAAATCACCGAGAATTATTTTTTTTTTTTCTCTAGGAGATAGCCCTCAGTTTGTACATCAGCATTCACACACAGGCATCTAACGCTCACAGCTGGTATGCTGGCTGGAACAGCAGTCAGGCCATCACTAGGCAAGAACTTTATTCACAAACAACTCTTTAAGGACAGTCAGAATCACATCTACTCAATTTAAGTAAGAAAGTCAAGTCCTACGGCAAGGGGAAAACTATATTGCATTATTCCACCTTTAGCTTATGTTTTCAGATAAAGATACCATTTGTCCACGTTTGTTTTTTTTTAATTATTCTCCAAAACTGTGTTAGCAACTGTGTTAGCAAAGTTTGAATGCAAGCTTTTACTGCAGAATCAAGTATAATATCATGGTGAAAACACCACTCACCTCTATTTCCACAGAGTTGTGAAACTGGCACAGAGTAAGCCACAGAATCTCTAACCTAAAAAGGGGAGAAAGGAAAAGGATGGAGAAAAAGTTTAAACAAAGTGAAGCTGTAGTACATTATGCTCCAAAGCCTTCAAGTAACATTCTTACTTGTAGGTATGCAGGTATGGTCATGCTCAATATAAAATTAACAGAAAAGCTCTTGATAGTATTTATAGACATTACATTCTGTAAGGCAGGACAAAAGCATTTTATACTAAAATTGTGTCTTAAAAGACACTCAAAAGCATAAAGACAAGCACTGAGATATACAAGTGCTAACACTCACAATGATATAAACAGCACGTAAACAGCAAGACTGTTTGTGGAAAATATTGTATTCAGCATGGAGCTGGCAGGAGTAATTATAACCACTAAGGTTTTATCTTCCCCTTTGTTTAGGATCAAGTTATACTTCAAAACCTGTTACTGAAATGCAGCATGTGTTTCAGTAGTCAGAGACACAAGATACTGCTTTCTAAGGTCAAGTTGATTCCAGCAGGATTCAAACTCAGGAAAGGATTTAGTAAACCTAAGTTAGGGAGCAGCATCAGTGGGCACATCTCAGGCAGTATCTGGGTGGCTACAGCAGTCAGTCACTCTGCTGGGAGTGATCAGAACCCTCTTAGGCAGATGAAGTGCACTTACTAGCAGCAACACTACTCATTTTGCTACATGCTCAGTCAGGGCTACAACATGTATTTTGCTTTCTTCCCTACTGAACTTCCAACACATTAAAACAAAGGAAAGGTACAACCACCACCACAGAACTGATGATTTGATGTTTACACCACTGACAGTAAACGTGAAAATCTGGTTTCTACATCCTGCTCCGGGAACACTAAAAACACCCAGGAAGTTACAGGTACTTTTCTCTCTTCCAACTCTCAAAGTATTCTACAAGGTACTTAAAATAGAAAAAAAATCCATCCCAACTTGTTTTGGTATGCTAACCCTAAATTATAAACATCAATTAAAACGTTGATAGAAGTTGTATCTTACTCGTCTGACAGAGAGAGAATTTCAATTGTGTCCTAGTGCCAAAGTATCTTTGTTTTCAAGATAGAGTCAGATTAACCTGCTCTGAATACATCAAACTAGTAAAAACATTACTTTCTGAAAAAGTACAATTGTCACAAAACATTTTCAATCTGTTTTATAGGCGACATCAACTTTGAATATCCTGCCCACCTTCTGTAAACAGAATACTCTCGGATAAAGCAGTGTTTCCAAATGCAGTTTTGGCTAACACTGACATAAGACAACAGACATTTGCTGAGAAAGTGAAGAATGTTTCAGCCTTAACAGTATTTTCTGCTAAGACATCAGAAATACATTTTAGGTCCCTCAGAAAAATTAATCCTAAGCAGAGCTGTAATTCAAATGGACTGGGTAAATTTGCACAACATTACATGCTGCTTTAGAAATTGATTCAACATTCATTTGATGTAGCTCTGTTAGCAGAGGCCAACACTTCTGAATGAGGGCACTGCTTTGTACACACCAATGTGATTTGAGGCAACACACCTACAAGTTCCTTCCCTCTCTTCTTCCTCCTCCTCCATGTTCCTGACTGCTCAGATAGGACGGTAAGCTGGAAGGAAGCTGTTTGTGTTTCTTCCCTCTGAGTTAATTTGCTAGATGAACTACAATGAAAACATGAAGGAAGAGGTAGAAACTCACACGGGAAGACTAGGAAAGCCAGCATGCAGTAAATGCTGCCGTACCTGCCTACTTCAGACATTGTCACTGATTCATTTACTCCCAATGTAAAGATTTAACTGAAAGTTGGGACCTTTAGAAGCGATCAGTGATTTCCTCAGGTCTCCAGATCTGTGCATCTTTAATGAGACTTGTTCCCTCATTCATTTGAAGGTGCAAAGTTAATGGAAAAAACACTAAATTACTTGAATCCTGGCTAATACAAGATCTCACGTGGGACATTCAAAACTGCAGTTTGCAAGGAAGAGGCTCATGGCAAACCACTAATCACAATCAAACTGCCCTTAAGGTTGAAAATCTCTGGTTTTGATCCTCATCTAAACATTTTAAACCAACTCCAATGTGGAAACAGTACAAAAACACATGTTTTTTAAATAAACTAAACCTCTTCAATTTTATATTTACATTACATGAATTTGGCCAAGGAACTTCTAGGATAGCATTTTCTTGTAAATAAATCAAAGTCACAGGCAAGGTAATGGAAACAGTATTTCCAGATTCCTTAGGTGAGATGACTGTCTCCATGGGACTAGATCAATTTCAAACAACAGCCATACAGACTTTGCACAGACACTCCAAATCAATTTGCAGGCAATCAAAAACGGGCAGCAGAAGGAACATGTCTTACTTCATGATACTTGGCTTAAAGAAAAACATGTGAAATAAATAAATCCCCTAAAATCTATCCTGCCAACCATCAGAACCATAGCATCAGAAGTATATTGTTTATAACTGGATTCTCCTGAGTATGGTCATACTTAGGGAATAACCCATAAAAGACAAAATCCCCCAGCACAATGCAATAGCCAGCAGTCACTACCTGGCTATACACTCAAACAATTCATGTCAATACAAACTAACTATGGAGAGCAATCACAATACATGCAATAAGGTATAACACTTACGCTCCTGGCCCTTGCCACGTCCATGTGATTGTATCCTAAGGGAAGGAAGCATAACAGTTGTAATAATTGCACTTCAGACTTCTGTTACATTATAGACAGCATAACTGATGACATATGACTAAGATTGTCATGGAAACTTCAATACTCTGTTCCCAGAAGTTCTTAGTCCCAATAAGAGTAAGCCAAAACCAGAAGAACCAATCTCTCCTATGAGACTAGGAATCGCTCAGTAACTCAGCTCTTAAAACACATAATATCTGTATTTATAAAACACTTAAAGATCAAAGGAGTCATCGAAAGCTGTTCATCTTGGAAAATGAAGTTATGGCAACGTAAGCTGATTTTCCTGGAGACGCACAGCCCATTTTCCTGACCAGCTCTGCTGGACAGGGTGCCCCTCAAGTGTCCCAACACAGTAACCGGACCTCCCAGCAATAGATATGAACTCTGTGACACTTCTGAAGTGTTTGGGACCTGGAGAGATGACTGAGGGGAAGTCCTTAACTGAGAAGAATTAGTGGGACCAGTAAGACCTTGTCTCACCTCAAACAGCATTTTCCATTTGCCTTTTCACACAGAGGGCATACATCCATCTGCCTGATCTAAGAATCCAAAGGTACAAGGTGTCTAAACCCATCAAGCTGCTGTCAAGCAAGACCAGCAGCATTTTCAGATGGCTGAAATGAACAAGTTCACAACACCAAATCCCAAAACCCTGGAAGAATGTTTCCTGGAATGCGGGATTCTAATTCTGCTCAGAAAAGAACTGAGCAAGGAGGCGGTGATGCCTAACACGAGTTTTAGTCTGCCTTCTGCTATGCGGAAATTACTGTCAACCACTACTGAAGTCTAGCCATTTTTTTTTCCTACAGTAAGAAGGTCCTGAAAGAGACAGAAATGATACTTTTTTTTGTTTGTTTTTTTGACAGTTGACAAGAAGTAATGACATGACTGTATAACTAACAGATAGTAACAGACAGCAAATGGCAGTGAAGAAAATGAACAATAGCTAGATACAACTAGCAAAAAGAGAACGGAGACCTGGAAAGGCGTGTATATCGGGTGACAGGATGACAGTGAAGGTCACAGTATTTTTAACTAAGATTAAGAAATACTGTAGGAAAAAACTGCAGTGCATGGAAACATGAGTTACAAGTAGAAGTGAGAATGCAAAAACCTGAAATCAAGTTCCAAGTTATTGTTCTGATTCACTGGGAAAACAGTGTACAAGTCACTAATGGAGAAGTAAGAGGACTTGGGAAATTCAGGTTTCTAAAAGAGAATAAAAAGATATTTGTATCAGCCTCCTGAAAATTTTCTAGTTCAGTTCTATGCTACCACATAGAACCATTTCATAGAATTTAGGTGATCACATATGCCAAGATCTTAAAAAGCCAAGTTAAACTCATCTAAATTACAATTTAAGAGCAAAAATCTGTATCAAGTGAAAGCAACACATCCATAAAAACTGAAAAATGCAGTTGATGTAGACAGACCAACAGCCTAGAATAAGGCCAATATATCATGAAGGACAACTAAGAATTTAAACCTTGACTTTCAACAGTTACAAAATCAAATGAGTTATGATAAAGTATTCCATCTCCAGTAATCAATGCAGAACCATGAAAGTCCACTTCTCCACACAGTGATTTTGTAGTTTTTATGTCTCTGTTTTTGCTGCTAAACAAAATTCTTCTTCTGGCAATTCTGATGTTTCTGATACTAGTGCAAGGAGACAGATTAGGGGCTTTGTTTTTCCCACAATGACTTTTCATTTACAAACCCTGACCACTGGAGTGCAGATGGTTGGTATTCTCTCTCACCAGAGGCTACATCTATCTGCCAGTACTGTGCCCAGTACTGCACATACCTAACTCAGCTCCCTGCATCACAACAGTGCACAGGGAGACAAAGAAAATGCAAGCCCTGTGCCTCTAACCGGGCAATGGATCATTAAAAGTGAGCAGACACTTCCAGAATCCAGGCAGTGACAAACTCACATACGTCACGCATTTATCAGCAACACTGTGAGAAACTGCCAGTGCGAACGCCACAGAGACATGCATGCTTTCTCTCATTGACAACGCTAAGATGCAGCAGGAATAAGGAGTTAAATGCTAGGCAGTGGAAAAGAGGATTGTGTCCTTCAGGAGAGAATGATTTTGTAGCAGGCTCCTGCTGGTGTACCCAGTGTTTTGTAGGATGGAAAGAGCAAGCCCAAGACAGGAAATGATATTTTCCATACCTGGCTGAGATACATCTGTATTTATCACAGCTCCCAACTTCTGTTCCTGGACAGCACTCACTTTGATAACATTGGAAGAACATATTGAAACTTTTGTATCTACATCATGTACTTCCACTCCATTCAAAGGATTCATCTTTCACATAATTTGTAGTTCACACAAGAAGATACTGAGAATCATATCAAGCTGCAAACAGAAGATCCAATATTGCAGCAGAAGGAGAATGAACATGTAAAAATACACCCACTGAGCCCTGATACAGTAATGCTGCACAACAAGAGCTGCTGCCAAACCCCACATCAAACAGTGCAGTTAACTTTGGAAGGTGCTTGGACTTCAAAATATATTTTACATGGCTCTGGTATTTATAGAGGCATATAGCCTTCCATAATTGCCAGCATTCTGACAAAAATCCAGAAAAAGCTACATTCATGATGAAGGAAATTAGTGTAAAAATGAATTGCAGAAGGATTGCTGCAGAACACCCGTAGGGATGGGGATATCCCAGTGCTTCCGTTCAGTAACAGAGTTAATAGCTGTCTGAAGGCCAGTATGTGAACTTCTAACAAATGGACTTGGAAAACAAGCAAATTTCAAATTTCAGGTCTAAACATTTTAAACCCTACAATTTCTTTCTGATCATGCAGCAAGAGGAGCAACAGATTAACATCCTGTTCCTAAAGAAACACTGACAAAGGACCAGAGACATCATCTGCTGCAGTCACAAGCCCTAAGAAAGGTATTCAGGGGCAATCCTGACCAGAAAAGAATTCATCCCAACCAGAAATAGATTCATTTGCTAGAAGAGAACAGATTTTTTTTTTTTTTTGCCATGTTTCAGTCCCTTGCAGAGCAGCAGTTCTTTACCTAGTTTTTGCAAGCACAGAGTACAAGGCAATAGGCACGTCAGAGTACAAAAATGTGCTACATTCACCCCAGCTCTAATCTACAAAAGCCTTGCAAAACTGTCAGGTTTATTCAAGTCTAAGATTGTTCTCATCTCCATTTGGGAAGTCAGAGCTCTGAAGGCAGAACTGAACAGCTGGTTCAAGCTAAAAGCAGAGGAGTGATGGCACACAATGCCTAACTAGATTTTACTGGCTAAGAAAAGATTTTAATAAGAAATCCCTGTGTAAGCCTATAATTATAACATGCAGTTGTCAAACAAGAAGCCAGAGACAATTACAACTTGCTAGAGATGCAAAAAAGTACATTCTCTCCTTACTCCATTCTTTTTCCTTGCTCCTTAACCCTTGACTGCCTCTCAGACAAAATCTAGCCTCCACACAGCAGCACATCATGCTCCTCCTTTCCCTCCTTGTTCTAACTTTGTTACAACTCTTCTGCAGTCCCAAAGCTAATCCAGATTTAAATAAGAGCAAATATTCTCCTCCTTCAATTAATTCTTAATGAAAGTAGACCTTAGGAGGTTAAATTACTCAGCAAGACACTGAAAACATAGCAGTGTTGCAGTAATTAATAGTAGTAGGAACAAGTTACACAGATTCAGGCCTCCTCTGTTGACTATCTAGACAGATATTTGCAGGTTTAAAACACTTTGCAGTAATATAAATAATTATGAAAAAACTCAAAAAGCCACACTGATTTACTTCAATATAAGGAGCTCACAGTCTCTGTTAACAGAGTATTAGGAACATCCAGTATCAGTTCACAAACACTGCCTGTTAAGGAATACGGACACCAAGGACATTTCAGTACAATAACGTATTTTGGAAGATACTTGCAGACTGATGTTTGATAGCCTTGTGTGGCTTGATATTTTTATACCTAAAGTTTAATATTAACCAAGAGTAGCAAGGTATGTTAAGTATGACATAAGGTACCTGCATGATTGCATTTGAAACTGGCAGTGCAATAGAAGTTCAGAAAAGAATCATTTTCCTGGAACTAATTATGTAATGAAAAGTCAAGGGCAACCTGTTACAACACACATAATACTACATGAGCATACCAGGCTGCTACGCTTGTCACAGCACCCTCAAAGGTAACCTTAGGGTTACTGTGAGCTAGTAGCTTGCCATCACACCTGATCTCAGAAAACAGCAAGCAGCGTTTTGTGTAAGCCAACTTTCCTCAGGTTCTTTTTTAATCAAGCATATGTTTGGTATCATCCTGTGTGTCGACAGAAAAATGAATGGATGAAAACACTTTAAAACACAAGCACTCCGGAACCAAGAGGAAATTAAATCCACCCCTAGATCAAGGGGCTGTTAAGGAGTAGCCAAGGAGAGATGGCATGAGATCTGATGTGACATGTATCACCACGGAGGCAAGATGGTCCTTACCTTTCTTCTGACACTCCTCCTGCCCTCCCCTAAACAATCTGTTTTAGGAAGGGGACAGACTGGACCTGAAAATAGCCCCAGAGGGCTCAAAAAAAGGTTGAAGCATAAAAGCAAGCAGTGTTCACTAGGAAGCATCTTCTCATTAACTGAGGTATGCAGAATGGCAGCATTCTTGCTGCAGTAGCACAGGAAACTGTCTACAACAGTAAAGCTGAACTGAAAAAAAACTAGTAATTCTTGGTCTTGAGGTAATCAGGTGAGCTTTACCTTTACAAACACTTATAACAATTGTTGACATTAGATGTTGCAATTCAACACCGCACATTTTACCCTAACCTGACTTATACTGAAGGACTACTTTGGACCAGCCAGCAACTAGCATTCCTCAACCAAGCGCAAAGCGAATGTAAAGCGTGGACAACGAGACCCCTTGTAAAGGTGCAAACATCCCCAGCATGTTATTTCTGTTATCATTCCGCTAGTCTTGCTATTTTGTGACTAACATCCTCACAGGGAGGAGGTGCAGAAGAGTCTTCCAGCATTCAACAAAGTAAAAAACCTAACCAGCACACAGTCACAGGGAGCACACCAGAACAAAGATCCTAAACAGAAATGGACATTTCTGTCTTGTCAAGTGCACAATACTTCTTGCAACAACCTGAATAACTTTTAAAGTACTGTTCTCATGGAGTAACTGAATACAAGCAGAAGCATTTACATTTTTGGTTAAGCCTATTTACACTGACAGAGGCTTAAGGAATGCATTCTTAGTAAATAAGCATTCATTAATATTTTCCATGTTTCCAAACCTAATTATCTGACCTAAAAGGTTACCGAAATACCAATGATTTTTGAGGGAAACGCCCTGAATTTCCAGTTACATTGCAAGCTGAACTTACCAGTTTGTTTGGGTAACGTAAAACCACTGGCTGCACAGGAACTCCAGGAATAAATGCTCCTAGAAGGTACATATGGCACATCATTACTCTCGAGCACATTTTGGTACAGCAGAATTTATTGCAGTAAAGAAAAGATTACATGATTAATGAGCAGATATGCATAGGAACCAGTTGATATTGAAAAAATAAGGTCTAAAGGGGTCTCAAAGTAATTTTAAAAAGCACTGGAGAATGATAATGTACATCCACGTCTGCAAAAGATAAGATTAAAGAAGTTTGGTTACATTTTCTAATATTATCCTCTATCATTTACATAAACTGTCATGCACACAACTCAAAGCTCAGTACCAAATTCAACTTGATAAGTGATTAAAGAAATGTGAGTACATGCAAAATAGTAAAGTTAGAACATGCCCCATGATCAACAGTTTTTTGGTGAATGGTGAAGAATCTGAGCTTTCTTACCCAAAGGATAAGTTCTACATTTAGCTGAGCAACACTGATTTATAGGAAATGTGTCATCTCTGAGGTAACAGGATGAATTTATTCTTTCCCCACCTTAATTGCCCTCAGAAGGGCTTATTTGTTTATTCTGTAACTATGTAAAATGCAATAGTGTACTGAACAAGAGCTACTGTGCAGAAGTTTCACTCCATTTCATATTAAAATGGTTCTAAGACATGGCACAAAATCTATTAAGTGTCACTTGCTAATTATTTTTTTTTCCATGATAAATATCATACTCCACAATTCTCTAAGTATCTTTTTCTTGTGAAAACAGTTTGATCTTAAAAGATAGCTTTACTCAGACTATGCTTTGTATGGCAATTTACTAAATACTGTCTAACATGCCAATTATAATTGAGAGCAGATGATGGATGTATACCGTATGCTGAGCATTACATTTATTTTACAAAATGAATAATTACATAGATGTATAAGAAAAAAATGTTAACATCACTAAACACCTTTAATGAAGGTTGCTCAAATGGGATCCTGCAGAGATGCGGTTCTTGGCCCAGTTGTACTTTCTATTCTGTGTCCAAGAACAGCCTAAGCAACTTTTGAAAGAATCAGAAGCTGACATCACTCCCACTGATACAAAGCTTGCCCTGCATGACTAGTTGGCATAAGCACAAACAGAAAACTGCATGACAAGAACAAGGAACGTAGGCCGTAAGGGTAGGAGAGGGAAAGGCATCCTCAAAGCAGTTACTCAAACAGAAACCTAAAGTTACTTGATCTAAGTGAGGCACCTTGTGCAAAAGATTTCTGGGAGGCTGGATGGATACAGAAGGAAGGGGCAGCAGGAGAAGTGAGACAGTCGAGAAGCAGACAGCAGCACGTACTAGGCCGGAGGAGAAGATGGCAGTGGGATTTGAGGCAGAAAGTATATGGCACCTGGTTGGCTGGAATGTCTATGGCACAGAGGGAGAGAAGGAAAACAGGGTTTTAATGAAGAGTTAAGATGGGTTTTCAAAGCATGGCTGGGATTTGGGGAAGAGGAAACGATAGGAAGGAGGGGAATAAAGAGTAAATAAGTGGAAGTCCTGCTAACCATCACTCATTCCTCTAAAAGGTAATGATTTCAGAGGGGAGAAGGCAAAGCTTGTTGAATGTTTGCTCAGGATACAAGACTGAGTTTCCTTTGGCCAAATGAATCAGTGCAAGGATTGCAATGCTGACTCATTGCACGGTATTCCAGTAGAGGCATGCAAGTTGCAAGCAACACAAAATAAGACACAATAAGAACGGACCACAAAGAGTTAGGCAGAAACCTAGGAAGAGACAAAAAAAAAAAAAATTTACAGCTGATTTGCTCACTGCAGCCTGCTAATGCCCACCTTCCCACCTGCATCACAAAGGCAAGTTTTTATTAAACATTGGTGATTCACTACAGCCTTAACGATCCTGTTACAACTGCAGTTTACACCTGCAACACTGTTCTGTGTTAAGTCCCCTACCAATTTGGTAGGCTAACAGGGTTCTACCAACTGAAAACACCTTAGAATGCACACATTTGGTACAAATTCCTGTATTAGAAAATAGACAGTCTCTGAAACAGTGCAATACTGGCAAGATTCTTGTGCTGTCTTCACCAGAATGCAACTCAAGTGCAAGAAGAAAGGAATCAACCAAACACTGCACAGCAGCAAATGCTGCTGCAGTCTGAAACGGATACAAGCCGAACTTTTATACTGTATCTAAATTCAACAAGATAGACTCAAAATAGGAGATGGAGGGGGCGTAAAAAGACGATCACTAACAAAAATCCTGTAAGAAACCTCCTCCAGCTCTCAAGAATCTCTGAAGCCAAGAAAAAAAAATCTGAATTATCCAAATAAACATTTTGCGTAACAGTGGTAGTATAATTCGATGGTAGCATCAGGAAATTTGTACTCCAATCCTGCCCTACTCCAAGATTTTTAACTCCGTTTCTGCAACAGCAAACAAGTTACAATGCAAGTGGTATTTCAGAAATGGAAGATACAAGAACATTCTGTGGAGAGCAGAGAAATGAGCATCATACCTACCAGGCTTGAATGTAATTAGACAGGATCGGTTTGTGCAAGTGCCCTCTGGGAATATCATTATCTTGAAGTAAAAAAAAAAAAAAAAAAAGTTGACTTAAGAAATATTTGAATGTGGATTTACTTATAAACACATCTTTTCAAAGAGATGTTAACTAATTACAATAAAAGTTCTAAGGGAAAAACCAGTTAAAGAGAAGTATTTTGACAATTAAGACAGAACTTTGCTTGACATCTTCACTGAGGACTTCTTTTTCCCCTCTATTAGTTTGCCTTTTTCTTGACCTATGATAATGTGATTCTATTAGAACTTCAACAGGGATTAGGAAAACTCATGAGTCTGACAGAATTTTCACAAAAATTTTTGGTGTTTGTAAAAGTATTGTACTCTGTTCTACACCAAATCAAAATTCCTGCCCCATTCTGTCTGCTTACAGGCCAAGGAAGATTGCTATCTACTTTCTGCGTTTATTACTTGGCTTGCATACAGATATCAGAATGATAGAGGCTGAAAATATCTAGACAGAACTCTAACAAGGAGAAAAACGCTCATGTTGAACCAAATTCAGAGGAAGAGATTAAACTGTAAAAAAGCAAAACTTGTAAAAAAATTATATATATATAGGCAAAAAGCCAAAAGCTGCTGCGACTTTGCTGAGTTACAGAACCAGACACTGAAGGGAAATAATTACACACACCATAAGGAGACAAAGCAACAGACTGGAATTATCACCACTGGCTTTATTGCCTACACTCGTACTAGCTTGCTAGATATGCTAGAAATCACTTCAGCTCTGCAATTCTATTTCTTCATCTGTAAAAAAGAATATTGGTGAAAGTCATGCAGTGAAAGCCATGCATCACCTGTAGCTGTTTGTGTTTTTATGGCCCAATAAGTGTACATAACAATAACAGTAACAATAATGTCATTCAAGAAAACAAGGCTTCATATCTTATTCCACACAATTCCCAAGAAGAATGCATCACATTTGCAAAGTAATCACATGCTTCTGTAACATGCAGACCGTGGACAGTTATCCCCTCCTTCCCATGACTCTCTTCCAAAGCACTATATGAGCAGTCACATTTTCAGATGAAGAAAAAAACCCTGAGACACAATTTCAGGAGCATTCTCATGATGTGGCCCAACAGAGGCATA
>VXAV01006214.1:78231-89529 GCA_013399715.1 Alectura lathami
AGAGGTCATCATGGGCCAGCTAGAGTTACGGCTGTGAAGTTTTTTATTTTTATTTTTTAAAAGGAATAAGCAAAGAAAATCCAAGTAAAACCACATTTAAATAGTTTCATAACTCTGCATTGTTTCTTATTGGTACTTCTTCCTGAGTTTCCTTTATTATTGTAAAAGGGAACAAAGCCACAACAACTAAAAACAAAACAAATAAAAACCACTAAAGCATCCTCAGCATTTTGGACAAAACTTAGGAGCTCCAAGGCTCTTATAAAAGAAGTCATCCAACAAACAAACAGCACCAAGTAATGTTTGTTGACAAATCTCCTTCCCTTCCCATTGAAGTATTTCTGCACCAGAATTTCAGCTGTGAAAAATTTTTATCCTGGCTGCTTTACCAGCCAAAAATAAGGTAGGGAAGTGTAAACATCCAAAGTTCATGCAAAGAGCTTGTCCTGACTTGAAGTGGGATCCAGCAGACTAAACAGGAAAATGTAAGGACCTGTGCTGGTGAATGAGCTGATCCAGCTTCCTCAGCCAACGTGAGGTAGGGACTCTGGACAAGAAGATCCTGCCTGAAGTGTAACCCCCTGCAATGTACCAAGTGGGTGATTTCCTTCACTGCTACCGATCACTGACTGAAGAGATCGCAACTCTGCTGGAGAAAAAAAGAGTTTTGTTTGTTGTTTTGTTTTCTTAAAAAAAAAAAAAGAAGGAAGTTGTCCCAAGGAGTTATAAGTTTAGTCTGATTCTGAAACTGGCTTTTGTGGTCCAGGGAAATTGTCTTCCAGTTAGAACGCAATAAAACCGTCATACATAAACACGCTTGTTGAATACTCTCAATCCCATAAAGAACAAGCTTTTAAATCACCTGGACTAAGATTGCCAGTCTAAAAAAAGTAAAAAAAGTCTAAAAAGTCAAAAGCTTAATATCCTACGCCTGGAAAAGTAAGGGTACCATACGGGCAGCTGCTCCAGAAACCTGTTCTAACAGTTCTGGAACCAATCCTGGTTGCCATTAACATTCAGATCTTTCCATGCCTGCTAAAGCACCTGATCCTTCTGGTAAACAATGTATAATGCCCTGATAAACGGTGTCATTACATTACTTACTAGATACATTTGGAAGACATCCAAACCCGTCTTGATGAAGATCATCTCTTCCAAGTCCTCACCTCTGGACATTACCTAAATTTCCTCTGTTGCTTCACTTGCCACGTACTGAAAAGTCAGCTCAGAGTTAAATGGCTGAACTCTATTCAAGACTTCTCAGAAAATTCTGAATGACTGCTGACAAGCCTCAGTTAAGAGGCAGCAAGATGAGGATTATCAATGGCTGACTCCAGAACTCCAGAGTTGGTACAAGAAGCTTGCAAGATTTACAGAACTGAAGAACATAAAAAATAATTATGTCCTAAGAAATTCTAGGTGAACATCTGAGAGTTAAAAACTCCCCAAGCAATCAAGATAAACATGACCACCTTTTCACAGATCGCATAAGTGGTCTAGAAGTGTGACTTTTTCTTTGATTTTTGTAGAGAGGTATAAATAACATCAGAATTAATATCAAGATCAGAGGAGAGGAGAATTGTCAGAAGCATCTGCTCCACGGAAAACCTCTTTCATAGTTCACTCTACTAAGAAATTTTCACTGAACTTTAAGCCAACCATTAGTGATTCCTGACCTTTCTTTTAAGGTCCACTTACTTTAACACCACAAACTATTGAAATTGATGTTGCTCATATAAACAAATTCCTTTAAAAATGCTTTTTTGAGCTCTGAATCCCAGTTACGATTTTTGCCATGCTTAATTTCCATGGCATTTTTCTGAACACTTTGTAACACACTGCATCATTTTCATGGATGCATAACATAAATGCAGCTATACAGAAAAAAAAAACATTTAATTGTGCTATATATTCCAGTAATATTCCACCAAATCCTTGTGTGAAGCTTTCCAAGTTTCGCTTTCTTTCGTAACTTTTTGCTCACACACGTTAAAAAAAAAAAAAATCAAGTGAACTATTTTTCAAATTGATTGCAGTAAGTCTAAGCTTTTAACTGAATCTTGTAAAATTACCTTAATTTAGATTAAGTCTATTGGAAGCAGTTTGAACTTCTCAATGCGCATTATTTGTGCCAGATCCAATGTAACTACAATCTCTGTATCCCCATAGGTTCTCCTCAGACTTTTCCACTAGTCCCCATTGAATCTGATGCCAGGCAGCAAATCCAGCGTTCGGCCAAATGCCATTCTGCCACTTCATCGCACTGCAGTAGCGCAACATGGCCTGGAGCTACCTCATCCAGTTGGGGGTCCTCCAAAGAGTCCAGCTAAAAGTAAAGAAGAGCCCCACGTGGGTCATTTATTTTGCCAAGCTGGCGATTATTAAACAGCCAACTGAAGCAACTGAGAAAGAAGACAAAGCTGCCCTTGCTCCTACAGCTGGGCTGCTCCTAAAGCCCAGACTACCCTGGACACCTGCACACTGCACAGCAGTCTCAACATACTGTCTCATCAGACCTTCTTGCAGCATTGGACATACCAGTTCAATTACTTTGTTTTCACACTATGCTTGTTTGTATGTATCTGTTTTTACAAAGCACATGCCTACACCCTTTCTGTTCAAAGTATCTTGAACAGATTTTTCACTGCCACAAGCTTTTACTAAACTCATGTTACTCAGATACTCCAGGAAACTGAGGTACAGCTACAACTCTGGCCTGAGCTTTACTTGATGCAGAGACACCTTGTCACGGAGAAGGTCCCTGGCCTGAGCTTTACTTGATGCAGAGACACCTTGTTACCGAGAAGGTCCCTAAATGAACCTTCCACATGTAACCACTCAGCATCTGTTAGTCATGTTTCTGATTTAAAACACGTTCTTAAATCCACATCCTCCAATGAAATCTTAGGAGGATGTCAACGCAAACAGCCTGATTCCACTTAGTTGCAACTGAAGTCTAAACAAAAGCTCTGAGTTCCATGTTTACACATCTCTACTCAAAGGCCAAAGTAAAATCTTCTATCCCTTTCATACTACCCTTAAAATCTACACAATGAAACACAGGAAGATGCTTTGAACCTTGCTGGTCCCTAGACACAATAGGGTGGAGTTCTTTAAAATGCTTCTACACAGACTTTGGTCAGAAGCCCACAGCTTCTAAGAGCTTTCAAATATCTTTGGCACAACCACACCAATAAATAAAAACCACAAATCTATCTCAAAATGCATGAGGATTTACATGGATTGTTTAAACACTTCTGACCTGCAGCAATCTGCTTTCACTTCTCTCTCACAGGCTGCCTGAGACAAGCTTACTGATGCACAAGGGATTAGCAGCACACCCTTGAGGCAGACACCACTCCTGAACCATTTCTGGGACTGCGCCCCCAACCCAAGCTAAGTTTTGGCAGACCTTCTCTACAGCCTCATCCTTTGCTTCTAACACCCCCATCCTAAACTGCTTTTCTATTTGTCAGGTCTTAAAATATTGCAGTTTCAGTGCAAATATAGCCATGAGTTCTCTAGGATGTTTTGACTTGGTACAATGATTCACCTTTGGAGAAAAGACAGCTGCTCCCCCTATCTTTTCTATTAATAGTCCAAGTAGAGCAATTAAAAGAAAACAAACCCTCATCACTAATTACAACTACATTTTCTTTGTGTTTCAGGCCTTCTCATCCACAACCAGTGAAGTAACTAAATAATTTTTAATTTCTCAAGAAAAATTCAGTATCTGCCAACTTACTTCCCCAAACAGGAATATCCTTGCTTTCTGCTTTCATCACTATGGAGGCGAAGGTCATGGTGACTGGAATGGCGTCGAAGTAGGACGAATGCGGAGCCACCGTCAGTATCGCTGCTTCCGTGGGCAGCGCCCGTCTGCCTTTGACATTGATCCAGTGGAAGCCACCAGCAAGCCACATCAGTCTCATGATTGCTTTCAGCAGAACATCCACTATCCTGAGAAGAGTTAAGATAACAGTTACGCTGCCACAGGGACACCTCAAAATAATGAAAAGAAAAACATTACATACGAACTATTAGCATGACAAAAATACAGATAGGATATACTGCTTAAAGAGGAACACCGGACAGACCTCTTATTTTCTTTCTGAGCAGGTTTAATAGTACTCTCAAGGTAAGACACCATTCAATTTCATTTCATTCCTGAATATTAATATTTTTCAATCATAACAACATTGGCATTTATCACAATTCATTTTGATTTGGACTAAGACTGCCGAGTTTCTTATATACAATGTCTAACAATGCTAACAATGCTTTCTAGTAACATCAAAAAGCCCTAATACACTGAGCACTGAAAAAAAAAAAAAATGCTACTAGGATACTGCTAGAATGCAACAACCCTGACTCCTGGGTTAAGTTTACCCAAACAGCCAATGCAGCCGCAAAGGGCAGATATTCTCAAACGGGGATGCACACAGAACATATCTGGCAGCTCTGGAAATATTTCATTTTCTTCCCTCTTCCCCTTCTCATCATCTCCTGAAATGTTGTTTTTTGTTTGTTTGTTTGTTTTTAACTGCTTAGCAGTGACAAAAATGAAACTTTCGTTTTATTTTCAAGCTTTGCCCTGTGAGGATAACAGCCTGTGGAGGTTAGGTTTTGCACCCTATTGGTTCAAAATCATTCTATTGATTTTATTGAAAATGACTGTATGCAAGACTGAAGGCAGTCCATTACTCCTTCAGTCATTATACCAATCTCATTCCAAATTAAATGAGAAGTGCCATGCCTCTGCAGTTCTCAGCCTCCTTCCCTCCTGTGACACAAACACAAAACGCAATCAACTTCCCTCACTCCAGTGCCAGCTCATACATTCAGAGTTCCCCACACAAGAGGCGATGTGCTGCTCCTTCCTTGCTTCTCGAGCAGCAGTTTTCATGGGTGGGTGAGCACCACCTCATGTTCTGCCTTAATTAGCATTCCAACACCAACGCAAGCACCGACTCATTAATGAGCACCGAAGCATGGGGCTAGCCCTCAGAGCATCAGCAGAAGTTTTGTCAATTCATCACAGAGTAGGAAGCAATGGGATGAAACAGTTGAAAATAACAATTTAGATATGAAATCTGGGCACCTTTCACAGTGTCAATCTTCACAACGTTATGGGAAAAACTGAAATTGAAGGATGTCTCAAAGAAGCTTCATACAACATCCTCACTAAGGATAAGCTGCTGGCAATAATCTGGTTTTCTCCCTGTAATTCTTGAGCCACTTGGCAAATCAAATATGCTTTGTTAGGTATTTTTGGTTCCCCAACCGAGGAAAATGTGTGAATAATACTATCTATATTTCTGTTTTGAAGAGGAAAGCAGGTCCACAGGACAGAGACATCAGCTATCTCCAATGTTCTCCATTTCAGACTGCTGAACAAAATACTGGTTCTCAGAATGCACGACGTGAGTGACTCACTTTCGCCACCAGCAGAGGGGCTTTTCAAGCTCTTGCTCATCTGATCCCATTGAAGCGATGAATGCGAAAGGCCAGGCCAGCAACATCATAAAAGCGGCAAAAAAGAGTCGGATGGGAAACAGAGTCAGGGTCATGAAGGCAATCTGCAAAACCCAAAACAAGAGAGTTATTCAAAAGCAATTTCAGGCTGAATCAGTAATTCCTAGAAACCATAACTGTAAATAAAAAAATACCTTGTTTTGAAAACAGCAGAATATGTTTCAATTCAGCAAACTATTGCAGTGTATATGTGTAACAATTTTGTATTCACAGGTCTGAATTACAGGCGAACCACTGTTAAAAGCTAACAGTCAGCTTTCTGCGCTTCTTCATATCCAGTGTTTGTCCGCATCCTCTCCCCGCAGCCTCACATTAAGTAAATATTTAGCATGGGTGTGTTGTAAATCTTACTGCACTGCTGAGGAGCCAGCCCGTCACAGCAGCTCCCAGCCAGTGAGTGCACTTCTCCAGCAGGGTGCATTCACACGGCAATACAGAGCCCAAACTGGAAAGCTTCTCCAGGACAGGATAGGTACCAGTTCCTCTGCAGGATGTTCCCATAACCAGAAACGGTGGGGAACGCTGCACAGAAATGCCCCTAGATTAACATCCAGATGTGCACACAAGCTTCTTTTCCAGGCCTGTGCTAACAGGCACAATTCCTGGGGAAAACAGAGGTTTCCAACAAGTTGTCTTCCTCCAGAAGCCATGGTGGTGAACCCAGATGCCTCTCCGCCTCCTCCCACCACTCTAGCCTCCTTTAGCTGTACAGGGGAAGGTGGCAGAAGGCGGGCAAGATGTTATGAAATGACAGAAGGGACACGCGAAAAAAGAATCTGAAAGAAAATATGCTATGCATTCATGGGTGTTTGGACAATAGAAAAGTAGTTCTCAGCATCACGATGGCTAAGCAAGGATGAGAAATGAGGCACAAGGTACTGCCTCACGCTGTGCTTAATCTGATGAACCTCCAGGCTGCTGCGGAAAGCATCATTCATACTCTCCTCGTCCCTGATGCAGATGCAGTCATCATGCAGCTCAGCTCTCCACTGACCAGCTCACCCCTCCTTCCCACTTCTCCAAACAGCTCACCCAACTCTGTAGCTGCACAGATCTTTAGATATAGGCCAGAGGTAGGGAACACACAGCTGGAAAAAACCCTAAGCTACCAGTTTCCTAGGCAGCCCACTGCAAAGCTGCACTTTAAAATAGCGGTTCAGACAAGCACCATCATCTCATAACCACCACAGCCTCACTCCCCCAAACAAGACTTCAGCTCCAGAGTGGATTGCTTCAGTTTGCCACTTCAGAAGAAAAAGAACACTTTTTCCCCCCTTGGATGTGACAGTTTCCCAGATGAAACAGTTCAGCTTCCTAAAGTGGTAACGGTCAGAAAAGTACTGGAATCGTACCAACCCATGCAATTTTGCTTCCAGACAAGACCACCACTTCTGGTAGCAATGAGCAGTTAAGTCACATCAGCTGGTTAACAAGGCTTCACTCAGATGACAGAAAAGGATTGGAGAACAGGTGAGTACAAGGGAACACAGGAGTTCTGACAGCTGCATGAGAAGAAAAAATGGTAAGCAAGATCTACATTTGCAAAGAAGGCTGGATGAGGAGAATGACAGCACTGCCTTCTAGGCTCCTCAGAAGGGAGGAACCAGCTGTGGAGAAAGATTGAGAAAAATGCAGGAGAGGACACAGTGCCCTGGCATTCATACCCTCTCCCTCCC
Source organism: Alectura lathami (assembly GCA_013399715.1). Taxonomy (NCBI): domain Eukaryota; kingdom Metazoa; phylum Chordata; class Aves; order Galliformes; family Megapodiidae; genus Alectura; species Alectura lathami. Next base: position 85,443 of record VXAV01006214.1, read on the forward strand.
ACTTCTCCAAGTCTCTTCCTACAACAGGGCAGGTGGCTGGCTGGCGGTGAGCCGTACGGTCCTTTGTATCTGTGCAGGATCTTTTGCATCATGATCCCTGTAGAGAGACGCAGCAGAACAGAAGCAGCAGTTGCATTCACAAGGTTTTGAATGATGGCACGTGTGAAAAAGGCCCCATGGTCTTCCTTGTCGTGAGACAGCAGTGATGGGAAGAGCCAGACAGCAGCAGTCCCAACACCCACTGGACACCTGCTCTTTTTTTAGCAGGCGATAGGGCAGTACCTGTTGACACAAGATGTTTGGTAGGAGAAAGGAGGACTGTGCTCAGCCCCTGAAGGAGATTTGGAATTGACAAGGATCTGAGCATTTGACAAGTAGTTCAGTCTACATTCAGACATCTTCCTGGGTAAGAAAGCTTCTGTCCCCTAACACCTACATGCAGTTGCAGTGTCAGTGCCAGACAAAGGGGGAAGGTCCCATCTCTGCTGGTCATTGTCAGAGATCAGAGCGGAGAAAACATGCTGCACTCCTGGCCTGGCCTCCTACAGCCATCTTACATGGTGCTTGTACTTCTGCACACTCAGGATGCTTACCACACAGACTTGTCGGCCATTAACAATACCAATTCCATCTTGTGCTAATTCTTATGTAAAGACCTGCGTTTTGAGATACATTTTAAAGAAAACTCAAGATCCATCTGGAGGTTCAGCTGATGACCAATCTCCTCGAGAGGGGTTTGACTCCAGCTCGATCAACACCCATTATTCTGCAGGATCCTACTTAGCTTTTCAGAAGTTGAAGGGTATGCTGTGAAAGTCCCACAGGCAGCAGAAAAAGAAAGAGGATGGTCTTATAGCTGGTAACAGAAGGCTGCCTGAGAAACTGGAATCTACCCTTTAGTCATAAGGCTCCAATATGATGTGAGGCAAGTCTCTTAAAGCGAACAGGTATCATATGTGTTCCTTGTTCAGAAACCCCGCATTCTGACTGGAGCATGAACTTGCAGTGAAGCTAAGTCCTTTGTAAGTTCTCTTCAGGTCCTATGTGTCTAAGCACTAGAGCATGAGAGTCAGAGTAAGCTTCCTTTTTATGATGGTCTCAGTTCCCTTTTTTGAAAGTCAGCATCATACCTCTCATGCATAAAGCTGAGAAAAATGCACCTTTGAAATTAGCAGAATGGGAATCACCATTAAGCAGTTTATTCACAACTAAATTTCCATGACTAACTACAAAGTAATGGTCAAAGGGAAACAGACCAGTGAACTGCACATTTAGCGTGGTAGAGGCTCTGATATCTTCTTTTTAACACATCGGATAGAGACTACACCTTGCCCCACACTTTTTCTTCTTCACTATCATCATCTCTAAACCCCAGTTCACCTAAGATGGCACTGGAGGAGTGAGGAATTCATCCTTCAAAACTTCTCCTACCACCTGCTTTCCCACTCTAAAAGATCCCTGACTGACGCATTTATGGAGATAATAACAGGAGCAGACATTTTCATGTGTGAGTAAGCCAATCTAACAGATCATTGCTCTGAAAGAGGGTGGCCCTGTTCACTCTCCCCTTCAGTCAGTTCCAGTGCTCATCTGAGCTTGCAGTGCGCCAATGCAGCTCACTACTGGGAAAAAGCAATTCTAGCAAAAGAAAAAAAATTCTGAACACAGAGAAACACGATGATCTGCTGTTTTCATGAGCTACATCAGCTCACCAAGGCACCAGAGGAACACCAGCGCTGGTGCAATAAAAGGGCCAGGAACACTGGAAGCAAGAAAGATGGCACCATATTGTGTTTTCTAAGTGGCAAGAAAACAAAGCTACAAATGCTCTGTGATGGTTTCAGTAACGCTTCTGCTTGTTCTGCAGAGGAATGAAAGTTTGGACTTGTGCGATGGCTGCCCAGAGCACGTTAGGATGAAGAAAACTTGTGGCTGATGAGGCCATGCCTGCCTTGCTTCCAGAAAGGACCTTTTTCTTATAATACTGAAATGAGAAAGGTAGCTTCAGGAACCATCCCCACTGTTATCCTCAGATTAGGGCCAAAAAAACATGATTTCTACAGGAAGCATGAGACTCAGTTGCCCATAGCCTTACTGTTTTTCATTGTTTCCTCCTAGTTTTTCTAAAGCCAATAAAAGAGATGTGAACAATTTACTGGCTCTCAACTGGATTATTTTTGTTGTTGGTCTTCCTCTCTGTGGTCATTTTGTCCATTTATTTTCCACTTTTTCACTCCCACTCTGAGGCTGAAATGTTCTAAAATGCATTTCTTTGATTTGCATTGATTAGCAAAAAAGTTAATCCAGCCTCTTGCAGAGTGCAGGATGAGGTGGTGCTGAAGATAACGGAGCTATCTGACAACAACCAGCAACAGACAACAGTCCCTCAGACAAAGCAGCCTTGTCTCCCAGCCCTCCCTCCTCGCCAACTTCATGCACCTCCAGCCCCACATGCTCCTTCCCCGCTAGGCTGTGCAGACCCAGAACTCAGCCCAAGTAGATTCACAAGGCTGACAGAAAAACCTGTGGCACAGTCTGCGCCTCCAGCTGAACAGGAAGTGAGTTCAGCTGTAATACTTCATGCAGAACTCTCAGTGACAGGCCAGGACTGCGTGGAACAGAACACACGCTGCTGCAGTCGACTGTGAAGGAGCCTCCCTGCTCAAGCAGCCTCCCTTTCTGCGGGGCAGAGTTTCACATATGTGGAATAGTTTCACAGCTCTCCTTTAACGGCTGCTAACTCAAGCACAACTGTTCTCTTAATTAAAAAAGAATGGTTAGGAGAGCATGGTTAAGGCAAAGAAGAAAATCTATCACAGTTCTGGATGTCAGCTTGTGTGCTTCTTCCTCACATCGAAATGCAGAAACAAGATTACAAGAAAGGCTAGGCTCAAGGACTTCGTGCCACTGTACATCCATAAAAGACTGTTCACTTAAAAAGCAAAACTGAGCCATGCTTAGATGAGGCTACTCCTTTGGTCTGCTTGCTGTAAAAGACTACAGAGCTTTAAGCCCAGCTTCCAGTTTTCACTGCAAGTAACAAATCCTTGGCAGCAAGAGGCAACCTCGTGTCCAGAGCAGCCTGCACAGAACAGAGGCAGGCTGCAGCCAGGCACCGAGATGGTGAGGCGGCTGAAGGTCTGCTGTGACTGACAGACCAACAATGCCACTAGCTCCTATGAGACTGCAAAAATCATGAAACATGCACTCTGCTTTCCTGACAGTACCTCTAAAATTCCTCCTAAATAACCAGCTGGTAAGTAACACTGACAGGACACATTAATGACGCAAAATAATACATTGTTATGGCTGTAAGCAGATACAATCAGAATGCATAAGAGCACATGCTGCCTTTGCATCTCTCTGCTCCCTTGAATACTTCTGCCTCGTTAATTACACAGAAACCATGACATAAGGGATGAAGCAGGGTTACATAGAAAAGCAATCACTAAAACTACGTGATTTACGGAGGAAGCTCAGGGTATAAATTGAATGAGGCAAATGACAAAAACCTCTTCTCCCTTTTCCTGTTTGAACAATTTATTGGGAACCACTGAACTCAGCCTCGATCTGTCTGACATTGGGAAACGTTCTTTACAAACAAGTAAGAATCTTTTCTGCTGGAGTCTACCACAAATTCCTTGGCTGTCAGGTATTTAATGCAAGGCACATTCCAACGTTTTGTAAATCGGGCCATATGTGTCTTGTCTTGAGAAGCCAGACAGCAACAAGGCAACACAACAATGAGCTCCAATCCAAGCACAGATTAAATTAAGGATGGCTCCGAAGAGCCTCGATGTGACAGGCTTAGTAGTAGTGGATCTTAATTTCCACGTTGGTAGGCACCGTAGGCCCCAAAACAACAGCTTTAAGGAAACATTTACGCGTGAAGAACTGAAGCACTACAGCGATGAAAGTAACACAAACGGCCAATCCACTCTTAGGCGAGTCTTTCACGGCATTTCTTCATCCCGTGAGTGACCCAGATCCTACCCAGAGCCTCAGACAAGGGCCGTGCACTCGGAATACCCAGCCACCTCCTGCTCATCCTGCGAGGTGGCGGCAGAGGCGTGCGGGGGAGGGGGGG
>VXAV01006214.1:90530-105301 GCA_013399715.1 Alectura lathami
CGGGGCCGGCAGCTCGCGTGGGGCCCAGGCCGAGGGGCTGTGCGGCTGGGCGCGTGGGGGCACCGGCACCGGCACCTGGTGCTGTCGGGCAGACCCAACAGCAGCCTGCTGCCGTGTGCGCTTGGGGCGCAGGGGTGCTGCGGGCTGGAGGAAAGCTCTCTGTTCGGTACGGCCGGAGAGAACATGGGAGAACTGGGGGAAAAAGAATACGGGAATCCCTCGAGGTGGAGGCGGTTCCTCCGCGCTCCCAGTAACGGAATGGGAGATCGATAGCGCGGGGTGAACGCCTCCCTGCCTAGCAGCAGCACGGGGTTGTGCTCGCGTCCTGTGAGGAGGTGTTTCCAGATCTGCTGGGGATCTTTTGTGCCAAGCAAACCTAGCCCTTTTTATTTTATTATTATTAAACAAAGAGTCTGGCTAATTTGCGCCCTGGGATCTTGAAAGGTTTGGATAAGGAAGTAGCTACGGATGGGTCTTAATAAACCTTTAAATATAAAGGAAGCTCCTGAGAATTAAAAAAGCACTCGTGTTCTGCCAGTTTTCAGGAAATCAAGCTGAGTGACTGACACAGTCCTTGTGTCATCATCAATGAACATCAGCCACAGGCCAAGCAGTATAAAAGACACGTAAGCCATTTGATAAAGAAATACATACAGATATCATTAGTGTTGATCATCTCACGGGTCTCATAAAACCACTCTGACGATATTCAGTGAAATTTAAGGGTAAATTCATAAAAGTAACTAAAAAAAAAAAAATGTCTCTGCAGTTCATAACCTTAGAAGTCTTAGAAGTGCAAAATAGTCTCAGAGTCCTATGGTTAATGCCGTATCCACAGTGTCAATGAAATGTGTTACATGGATAGTTTTTGATTTTTGAAAGAAAAGTTGTCAAAGGTTGATATTTGTGTTTTGGGGGTTTCCCAGACTGAGTGTCTTTCAAGATTTTTTGCAAAGATCAGAGAACTCCTCACTGTTAATAAAATCTCTGGATATGCTACATGGTTACCTGGTAAGCCACTGTGAGAGCAACTGCAACATCAGCTGGACAGCCTGGTAAAATTAACACTTTTAAGCAGGATTTCACAGTCCAATGCATCTGTATTTCCAAGCAATACAAGACATGCTTCCAGAATGAGAGTCTGTTTCTTGGAAAAGATTGTCTATAAACAACTTTGAGCACATTGTTACAGATAAGGTCCCAGTGCAGGATGTCTGATAAGGTTGTTGGATATACTATCAGGATTTGTGCAGGAAGTCAATTACTGTGTGTATTAATGAGTGATACTAGACTGTAGCTTTGACATTAAAGGCCAGGTGTTGCAGAAAAGACTTGCAAAAAAATAGTAGAGGGCTGGAGAAAATATCTTGCAACAATTAATTTAGGAAGCTACATCAGTTTAATTTATCAAAAAGACCTTTTGAGCATTGGCTTTGCTGTGTGAATACCTTCACATGCAACGAGTATCACCTGCTAATGCTTTTTAAAAAGAAGTAAAACCTGAGAAGAAGCAATGGCTGGGGGCTGAGGTAACCTGTGTGGAATGTAACATTCTAAAGATACACAAGATACTCTGTTAGGTTTGGGACTGGCCATATGGCCGAATGGACAGAGTACATGAACCAATCAACCCTTTCAACCCTAGGCTCTCTTTAGCCATGTTCTGAAAGATGTAGCTGCCCTCTCCTTAGCTCTCTCAGCCGTAGGGGTCTGATTTCAATGGCAAATAGCAGAGTTCTGGAAGAATTAGGTGGCAACTCCCTCCAATGGGCCGGCAAAACACCTGGCCGGGGCTTCACACAGGGACCTGCTAGGCTTGTCTCCCTGCAGAAGCTGTTCTGTTTGGTCAGTGAGCCACCCCAGTGTGTGCACTTGTTCCCTGTCCAGCAGATGCAGGGCAAGGATGAAGCAGAGGTGTTGGAATGGGGAGGGAAACAGACAAAATGAGCTACGAGATGCAAGTAGGCTTCCGTAGTTCTGCTAAGTTTTCTAAAGTCAGCTTCCAAAAATGGAAACCATATTTTGGATGGTTTTAGACACTATATGAACATACAGGAGGTATCGTGGAGTTATCAGGTGCTTGCCTGGATTTTGGTTGTCATTTATTTTCCTTAAAATTCTGCTGAGACCAGTATAACTTAAGCCAGGTAACTTAAAATATGCAGCCTTGCTTTCTCAAGTTTGCAGGAATGTGTTTCCCCATCTCTGTAGTCCCTTTCATCTGTAATCTTAAAAAGATGGATCTAGCCCTGTTTCTCGTGAAAGAAAATTCCCCCACAGAAGGAGCTGAGCATGAGCCCTGGAACAGGAGCAATCTCATGTCAGGGCTTGAACAGGCAAGGCAGGCTAGGGGTCTGCAAGCACACCAGTCTGGCATATGGTAAGCAGGAGGGTGAAGGGACTGGCAGGACAGAAGAAAGCATGCTTATCTGACGCTACTCCTTCCTGTGCAGTGAACTGGAAAGCTTGCCTGGATCCTTTCAGAGATGCATGATGAAACTCGCTCCTGGACTCATTATATGACCCTGAGAAAACGGCAGTGAGACTGTGCGAGCATGCATAAAGAGCAGTATTCTGTCAGTGCATATACTGGTTTGCTGACGTTGGGTTTAGGTTTTTAGTTGTTCCATTGTCCAAATATGGATGTGTGTTCCAAAAAGAAGTATCCTTTTTTGTTGTGGTTGTTAATTAGTAAGAAGCTTGAAAGAAGCATGGCTATAATACTGGGATCTGATTGCTGCTTTTTGTGCAAATCATACAAGAGACCTAACCATGGTGTTGCTGTCAAGGCATGCTTATGTTATATAGCTCATCTAATAAGGACTTACAAGAACACGGGAAGAGGTGACGAATTTATTGCAGGATTTATGGGACCTACCTTGCTTTACAGGAGGGGAAAATGTGTAATACATTATGTTGGATGTAAATGTATTATGATACAATTGGAAAAGGAAATGTTGAAGCGGACTATCATGAGAATAATTGCGGTAAGCTCTCAAATAATCTCCTCGGGGAAACTGTGGAACCTGAAACTATTGAAATGAGATTGAACAAACATATAAGTGCTGCTCTACCCCAGTGCGCAAAAGCTCTAATTGGTCCTTTCTGTCATTCATTCAGATGATTTACAGGGAGCTGTACAAATAAGATGACTCACATATAAAAGGCATACAAGTATTCATTATGAAATATACTTCTGTGAGCCTTCAAGTAGGAAAAGGAATATTCAATATTTAACAGCTGAACTGAAGTGGCTTTCTCAAAAATGAATCAAATAATTGTTCATAAAAGAGCAGATATGTTGACCACAGCACTAAACTTTATTTAAAAATAATATACTTTCATGCCTAGAAAAAGTCCTTGCTTTGATTTTTAAGATGGTCCTTGATCCTGGTGGTTATTTGGTAGAATCAGCTGATATCTATTCAAGCACCATTCTGGCACACATCCACAACTGAAACAAATTTTATAGTTGATTTCACATATTCTGTTTGTCTTCTCTTTTCATTTTTTTTTTCCTTATTTTTCTGTCATAATTCCTGTTGCAAATATATTCAGTGTTCAAAACAAAAGACAGATTTTGAAAATATTTGAAAACAAATGTACTCTATGAAGAGAAATATCAAATATATTCATGTTGAATTACTAGCGGTAATATAGATTTTGTAATAAAAGTATGTGCATGTTTTTCTTCCAACCTGTAAGGCAGTGTAGAATTCATCTGACTTTCTTGTACTAGTAAAAGCATGGCTGGAGCTAGTGGCAGGTCTGTGGGAAGAACAGCAATTTCTTGTTTAGATAGTGCTGTACAATCCTGGATGTGTCAGCCTGAAGAAAATAAAGCCGTTTGTATGTTTAAAGAGAAAAACAAAAAATAAAAAAGAAGGATGAGATCTCTGAGATCTCATTCAGGAATTATTAGGAAACGAAGTGTAATTCAGTGCTTTCAAGAAATAATTGTTCACTTACTTCAATGTATATTCTTCCTCTCAAGATTCCCAGTGTTGCTTTCAGCAACGATGGCTTCTGAGAGCTGAAGAAGAGGCAGACACTTTACGTATCATAGAGCATTGCCCTGTGCTAAGCAGTCCACACCCAGTGCATAAATCTAGATATCTTCGAAAAATTAGAAGGCTGGACAATCACCAGCCGTATCAAGTTTATCAAGAGCAAGTGCCAGACTGCACTTGGGACAGGGCAACCCTGGTTATATGCACTGACTGGGGATTGAGAGGCTAGAGAGCCACCCCACAAAAACAGGAACTGGGGATTCTATCTGACAGCAAGTGGAACATGAGCCAGCAGTGTGCCCTGGCAGCCCAAAGGGCCAATGTGTATCTTGGGGTGCCTCAGGGCCAGCACTGCCAGCTGGGCGAGGGAGAGGATTGTCCTGCTCTGCTCTGCATGATGCGGCCTCACCTCGAGCACTGGGTGCAGGTTTGGGTGCCACAATATAAGAATGTAAAACTATTACAGAGCGTCCAAAGGAGGGCTGCAAAGATGGTGAAGGGTCTAGGGGGCAACATGTGTGAGGAGTGGCTGAGGTCCCTTGGTTTGCTGGGCCCAGAGCAGAGGAGGCGGAGGGGAGGCCTCATGGCGGCCTACAGCTTCCTCACAGGGGAGCGGAGGGGCGGGCGCTCATCTCTGCTCTCTGGGGACAGCGACAGGACCCAAGGGAACAGCATGGAGCTGCGTCAGGGGAGGGTCAGGCTGGGGGTTAGGGAAAGGTTCTGCACCAGGGGGTGGTGGGCATGGAACAGGCTCCCCAGGGCAGTGGGCACGGCCCCGAGCTGCCGGAGCTCAGGGAGCGTGTGGACACCGCTCTCCAACACAGGGCTTGGGTTTGGGTGGTGCTGTGTGGAGCCAGGGATTGGACTCAATCATCCTTGTGGGTTCCGTCCCACTCGGGGTATTTTGTGATTCTATGACGATATGATAAATCCTGCCCCTACACCACAGGAGACACTCAATGTTAGGAAGATGACTGAGCCCAAGCAACAGTGTGTGCTGATTCCATCCTTCACCAGTTAATGGAAAGAAATCCGGGGCAACAATACCCTTGCTCAACTTTTTCAAAAGCCAGTCCAAGACTGTAAAGCAAATTGCTCTGAGATCTGCCTCATACTTGATCACTTTCACAGTGTGTTTTTAACCTGGTCTTTGATATGCTGTTCATACAAAAGGACAGGAACATTGGTATTCAATAAATGGTTCAGTCAGTATAAGTTCAGGAGTTTCCTTTGGTAGTGAAAAGAAGAATGAGAAAACAGCGTGTGATAGATGCAACTGATACTGCACTGGATGGTGATTAGGCCACCCAGGGATGAAGGCATTGCGAGAGCCTGTAGAGGAGATGCCAGAATTACCCAAGAACATCCCACATCTTGAGTATTTTATTCCTCTCTGTTGTTATCAGACTAAAACCAAGAAGAAAAAAGCCATAGTGGCTCTTGTAGTGTCTCACTGACCTTTAAATATATTGGTTCTTAGGGATGGTTCAGATCTAGACTAAGCTCTCAGTTCTCACTTGAAAAACCACATCCTCCTAGATGGCCACACACACAAGGTATACGAAGATGAAAATTGAGCACAGATAAAGTGTACTAGGTACAAATTAAAGCAGCAACAGTTTTTAGCGCTGTACTATTCTCATAGCCCTCTACACTTGTGTTCATTACTTTTTCATCTTTGTACATCTTCCTCTTCTTCCTTTGAATATCTCAGCTGAAACTCTCACTCGGTGTTTCTAGTCATAATAAGGAAGAATAGTTCTAAGCAAATTGAACAGCCTGTGTCCCTGACATAAAATAATCTTGCAAAGTAGGGCATGAAATTCGGACATTATTGTCTGTGACTTTTCTGGTAGGTATGTCATTAGCAAATACCATATGCATGCTCATCAAATTCTATACTCATGCTCGAAAGAAGCAATTCTTCTTAGTCCATACTCGAAACCCATGCCCAACTATACAGCAGCTAAAGCTCTGTAACACTGTCATGGTAATTTCTGCAGGTTGGAATACTAAGTACCGAGTCAATATTTTACATCTTCCAGATCACATTATATAAACTAGTTAGGAACATCTTAAGCTTTCTTCAGACTTCACACTTACACCTTTGTGCAAATATTACAATGTCTTATGAAGATACCTTTGGAACTCCAACACAGCCGAACTTTTATTTTGCACATGTTCTTTACTGCCTATTTCCTATGATTTCTCATTTCTAAAACCTCTGTATTTACAGAGGTTTTGTATTAGGCAACATTTACTTAAGGAGCACTAAGTTAGCATTACTGAGGAGATGAGTGAAGTGGTGTCCAAAAGATTTATTTTGGAAAGCTCTGTACATTATTCATATTACAAAATAATGAGAAAAATATTTTTGAATGTTGCTGACGAGGTGTACCACATTTATATAAATGAACTTACTAGAAGCATCCTTGGTGAAATTATTGCCAAGATCCGATCACATCCAAGACCTCCTTTCAATCACATAAAATGCTTGACTTAATGTTTCTGAGGTAGTAAAGTCTAGTATTCAATACGCTTTAAATATTCATTCACTGCAAGTCAGTAGCAGCGGTTAAATATGCAAAACATAACATACAAACATTTTATGCTTCTGGAAATGCAAACAGAATGAGCTGCCAAAAGATCCCTGGGCAAGAATGTCCAGGCCCAATCTGTTGCCTTCGGAGGCAGATTATAGGGGAGGCAAAATCACAGCCTGTAGAGAAAAAGAGACCATATGGGACTCACAGTAGCGTCAGTGGCTTTATGCCCTGCTCATGCCCCTGCCGTAGCAGCTGCAGCCCTCTAATGAGACAGGGCAAGTCAGAATCAAGCAGACACATTTTCCTTACCTTTGTACCTACCCCCACACCGCTGGGAGAAGGGGGAGGGAAAGCAAGCGAGCAAGCCGGAGAGAGAGGGAAAGGGAGAAAGAGTATATACATATATATGTGTGTGTGTATGTATATACATGTGTATATATAAAGAGAATTGGGAGATACGTATGTACAGAGTAGGGATACACTGATCTCTCTTTGAACACAGATGGATGCACAGGTCTTCCCTGGGGTCAGTGAAATCCAAGGATCCTGTGAAAATATAAAGTATGGCTGTGCAACAATTTTGCTTCCAGAAATAAGACCCACAAGGGGCTGCATCTACTGGTCAGGATAACCCAGAGGCAGGATAGGGCACAGGGAGAGCAGACGGCACAGCCAGAAGCACAGAGTAAGACGATAAAGAACTGCCAGATACAGATATGTTGCTTTGGGATGCGTCATCGGCTGCGTCATCTTGTGGAATAACCCATCTAAATCTAAGCATATTAAGTTCTCCTGTGAGTTTATTAATGTGGGCTAACACCATCTGTTTGTGGACGCAGGACATTATATCTCTCATTAACATGATAATGCAGTTAAATTTAGACAGGCTCTTGGATGAGCTGAGTATTATTTAGCTGTTCTTATTCATGCTCTGAGTGATTTCTAGACACTGGAGAATGGAGTAGTTAACTAATATGGCTGATTGTACTCAACTTTTCTACAGCTGTTCATAAATCCACCAATACAACGACAATTCTTTTAACAGAATATTTCTGGTTAGTAACATTTAAATGCAGATGTTTTGCAACAGTATACCATGATGACAAAAAATAAGGATGGTGAAACAGAATGAATTAATGTAATGTGAAAGTCAAAAACCTATCAAGTAGTAGTAATCACTCTGAATGATTCAGTATTAAATTGCAGAGCCCTTTGCCATGCTATTGTTGTACTCAGGTTTTAATACTTTCTCATTGACTGTAGCCAGAAGGTAGCTGATTTTTTACGTTAGTTATGTAAGGTGGAAAAAGATGGTACCAGGTACCCAGTTACTGGTTAGCAGGAGCTCCCTGATTGTGACTCCTGCTTCACAGAATGCCAGTGCTGGCTGGCTCAGGCTGCTTTCCCAAAGCTTTGGCAAAGATGGATAGACCTTAGAAAATCTACTCAGTGGCAAAGAAGAATAATCATACAGATTCATTGGTCCACCAAACAGCCCCTGTTAAACACAACATCTTAGGGGGCGTTTAAGGTCAGCTGTGTGACTTTGCACAACTCCACAGGCACCAGTAATCACAGGCTAGCCAGTAGGGGATTTTCCGTGGGAGCAGTGGAGATTATTGTCCCTGCACATAGCTATCCATGCAGAGCTGCTCACATGCTGTGCCCAAGAAGTAGAGGGTGTTGTATGCTTGTGTGGCGGTTGCAGCCCCTCAGTGAGGTTGAATTAATGTGCTGTAGTTCCCTGTCTCACATCACAATAAGCCAGAGAGAAGAGAAACAGTATTCAGAGGTGATGAATTTATTAAGAGGGCAAAGAGATCATCAGCCCAGCGTTAGCATCCTCTCAACACAATGTTCAGGCTCCCACTCATGCAATTACATGGCTCTCTTGAGCACTGCCATGGCAGTCCTCTGCTTACTGCATGAGTGAGGCTGCTGCCAGGGTACCACATCCTCTGTTCATAAATGACACTGGCCTGTAAGGGAGGTTTCAGCCAGAACACAAAAGAACATTCCACAGTCTGGAAAAACACAGCTGGCAAGAAATTTGGAGTCTGATGTACTTTGTAGTATCTACAGTTATATACACTTGGGGAGATTTCTAGAAGTAGATGACTCTAACCCCGAAGGAAAAAAAAATACTGTATCAAGATTCAACAACTACCAGTACAAGCTAAAACACCCACCTACAAATTAGATTGGAGAAGAGGAGATTTGGGGAAGGACTAGTGAAAAGGAAATAAGCATTCAAAGACTTCCTTTCACTAGGATTATTTAGTAAAAATAGGTGTCCTTCTAAAAAGAAGTTGAAAGTAATGTTGAAGTTTCTGTCTGGAATTTGGGGCATAAGCTACAGAGATCAGCGTAGAAAATCATTAGGTGTTTTGCTTGAATGGCCATTGCTCCAGAAGTGGCGGACTTTAACTCTTTGGCTAGGAAGTTAAACTAATGAACCGGAAGCCAGAGACTCTGGGAATGGTTGCAGTCAGCATCAGAGAGAGGCAGCAAAACATGATGGTAGCCGAGCAGAAAGGTGCTTTCAGGGCTCAGCTGCCCTGAAAGTCTCAAGTTCTCTCTCCTTAGTAGCACTGAGACTGTTGTGACATGAAGCGTTTGTGAAGTCAGGGAATGATAATAAACTAAAAGGAGGTTTCTCAGAAGACAGCAATTTCTTTGGATAAACTGTCTCTTTCATTGTGAAAAATTCCACCCTCCTCATTTGTAACTTTGTTGGAGATTCTTCAGAAAACACAAGAAAACTTTATTTCTGTAGCTTTTCCTGTTTTCTGCCATCTGATATAATGAAGTTTGCTGCATTCTGCCATCTGATATAATGAAGAGAATCTTCCATACTGCTTTGCCAAAGCAAGCCATGACGAAGCCACAGCACACTTGGAGCACACAGTTGGCTTAGCCCTCTCCCCTGTGATGAGTGTCAAATTCCCAGCCATCCTTTTTTCTTTAGGCTGCACAAAATACGTCTAGATATCCTCCCACTTCAGCAGAAGCTTTGCAATCATATGTGTAAAAATATAATATATATTTAGAGTTTGTATAGATTCATGTGCACACATGCATACACTATATTTTCAGTTCTTGTTCTCATGTCATTTACCATACAGGAACTGGCTAAATATGGGTAACCTGTTGCCACAGACCACAGACAAGAAATGTAGTTGTATGTTCCCCTGTGAAAGCTGCAGGCCAAGTGACCCGCAGCCACTGCAGTGTCTTGTGTTCTTCCACGCACCCCTCAAGCCTCTGTTACACAGACTTGGTGCTCTTCACTCAGCACTGCTCTAAGTGTTATTTCCTGGTAGGAGAGCATTAACTTCATTCTATTTCGCAGTAAAACACATTGACAAGTTGTACAATAGGCATTTGTTTTACCAGTGTATTTTGTTAGCTAGTCTTTATACACTGCAACTTTTAACCATAAGTCACAGAATGAACAACTTTTGGTTTCAAGCTTTTTCCTTTGGAGGCTGATTTTTCTTACACATACAAATCTAGTGACTGGGTGGACAGATTTTTTTTTGTTGTTGTTGCACCAGATTCAATGAGTTTCAAAATTCTTGGTATTTCTTGGTATCTCCTTGCTTCTGTGTGGTTTCCAGGCAGAGTGCTTACAGATTGGCAGCACAGATGGATAGCTGGATCTCAACAGTCTTCACCTAGTGCCATTTCAATTGGGACAAAGTCATTTTGCAGCAAAGAACAAAGCAGATGAATTCTGCATCTGCATGTAAAAACGTCTAAAAACTGAACGTACCAGAAACTGTAAACACAGTGCGTGTTTGTCGTTGTCGGATTTCAGGTAAGTAATTCCAGTTCATTGTCAGCAGTCACTGAAGAGGCTGCAAACCTATTTACGTTGGCGTAGCGATCATGTATCTATGAGCCTGGGAGAGGCTGCCTGACCACTGAGAGGACCTTCAAGTTCAGGGAAGGATGATAATCCCATGCTGTGTTTTCATCATGGGCTGCTCAGAGCAGGGTGAGTTAATCCAGCAGGTATCTGTCTGTTGGAAGAAGGCACCGCAGAGATCCTGGTGGCTCTGTAGGCAACGGAGAGAGCTGAAGCCTTTCACAGAAGGAACAACTTTTGCCGCTCAAGCTTCCAGCAGCTCTGCCTGTCCATATCTTCTATAAATCTTTCTTACCCAGAACAGGCTAAATGGATCTGTCAGCCTCAGATTTCTTCATTTGTCTGTCAGTGCAAACTCCTAGGGCCAAGTTCAGACATTCCTGTCTTCAAGCAAAGTAATTATTAAAGGGATTGGCAACCTAGAGAAGCAGAAAGCAGACTGCCTTTCCCTATTAAGATTGATAAACCAATCTTTCTGTAACTACAGATTTCGCTGTAACGCTGGCAAACGGCAGTGAAGTATTTTAGTACTTTTTGTGTGAACAAACCCAGTATGAATCCTACCAGCAGCCCACATGGGTATGTACTATTTCCAGATTGCAATACAAGGTAGCACTGCTGCCTGATGGCAGTGTGTCCTACTGTCAGAACAGCTGATTTATCAACAGCAACTGTTAATGCTCATCTTCCAGATGTCAGAGGAAAGTGTCACACCCTGAAGAGAAATCTCACTTTAGTGAACTGTAGCTGCAGACTTTAGGGAGAAGTTTGGTGCTACTGCCAGGTATTGGTCTCTTCCACCAACCAGTGCCAGCTGTTTAGAGCCAGAGAGACAGTTCTTGCACAAAAAAAAAAAAAAAAAAAAAAAAGGCGCCTTTTATTTTTTATTTTGATGACTCAATATAGAGGTGTCTGCTCAGTTCTACCTTCTTTCACATCCCAGATCTATGCCATCAGCCCCTTAGATAACTGCACAACCTGAGCTGTACAGCAGCTCTGACAAGGTTTCTTTCTGTATGCCTGGAAAAGCACAGGATGACTGTGGCACACGTGCATGGTTGGCAGCTGTATGCAACACACTGTAAGCCTGGCGCTTTCCGCGAGTGCCTGGTTTGCTTGTAACGCCTGCTTGCTCTGCATCAGCCCAGCCAGTTCAATATCCCCAGGAGCTGTCTGTGCACACACTGTACAGTTGTTCTTCACTCACCCAGTAAGTACGAGGCATTCCCAAATGCGTGTGAGCAAATTCTACTGTACACAGATAACATGTTAGACATGCTGTGTCTGCATCTTTTTGTCTTTTACTGTCTTACCTTCCTCTTCGCACTCTGGGACTTGATGATGCTTTAGTACTTTTTAATGGGACTGATTTGGACTCCTTGAGTCTCTCTCTGGGAGATACTCTTTCGTATCTTTGGTCATTTTTTCATCTCACCTCTGAAATGCTCTGAAGTATGATGCTGGTAACTGGCTGACTGATGAAAAAGCTGCTCTGCTACTCAGCAGGTGCTATCCAAAAGGTCAAAGACATCAATATCTTTTTTGAGTTCAGTATCAATGTCTGCCAACAGAATAGCAAAAGTGAGCTTTGTTTGGGGAAAGTTTTTTGTTGTTGTGGTTGTTTATTTACCTACCAAAAATGAAGCAGGTAACACCTCATGGCACTAGTGGGGGAGGTAAAAAGCACAGCAAGAAGAATGAAGACTGGAGAAAAGAACTGCAGAACATAAATATATAAAAGCCCTAACGCGGCTTGCTGAGAGAAGGTATTTCTACATTAACCTGCTTTGTCATGACAGAAGACATCTCAGAAGCATCTTCCAGGCTTTGTGAAATTCTGCAGATGAACGACAACATGGGACACAACAGCCAGACCCTGCTGTTGGGAATCTGGTGCATGGGGTCTGTGGGCTTGTGCCTGGCAGGAGCCGAGGGCTACGGGAAGAGGATGTTGTAGGAAAAGGATAATAAAATGTAAAAGATTTATTCTGGTGAGTTCTTAGGAAACATGAGGAAAGACAGAAATTAGCGCAGCCTAGGGATGTGGGGAGGTGGGCTGAGATCTGCAAGAAGCCGCTGTACACGTGGGGGCCGTGGGACCGCTCGTTCCTCCCCTCGCATTGCACGGCCATCCATTCGTTTTTCCTTAGGCTAGCAGCACCATCTAGTGGCAATCTGTGCTGGGCCAGCAAAGAATTCAAGCCTCGCTTTCAGAGGCAAGAGGACTTTAACAGCCTAGGTGTAAATACATGGTCTTGTCTCTATTTACAAACACAGGGGAATAGCTAAAGTATAGAGTCATAAATAAAATTAATTTTTAAGAATACTTTTAGTCCATCCTCATTCTTATCTAGCCACCATTATTATCATTTTTCCTGACCATCATAAAAATACAGAATATCCTTTATATAGCCCTTTCTTTATAAGTGCTGTCGATCTCCCCACTGCTACGCTTAACGTTTGGTGTTTTCACCCTCACCTTACAGTATTCAGTACCCCAACCTATTCCATTAGATTCATGGACCTGTTGGAGCACGTCCAGAGGAGGGCCACAAAAATGATCCAAGGGGCGGAACACCTCCCCTGTGAGGACAGGCTGAGAGAGTTGGGGCTGTTCAGTATGGAGAAGTGAAGGCACCGTAGAGACTTGACAGCGGCCTTTCAGTGTCTAAAGGGGGGATACAAGAAAGAAGGGGACAGACTCTTCAGCGGGGTCTGCTGTGATAGGACATGGGGAAACGGTTTCAAATTGAGAGAGGGGAGGTTTAGCCTGAATGTAAGGAAAAAGTTCTTTACACTAAGGGTGGTGAAGCACTGGCACAGGTTGCCCAGAGAGGTGGTGGATGCCCCGCACCTGAAGATCTTCAAGGTCAGGCTGGACAGGGCTCTGAGCAACCTGATCCAGCTGTAGGTGTCCCTGTTCCCTGCAAGGGAGCTGGACTAGATGGCCTTTAAAGGTCCCTTCCAACTCAAATGATTCTGTGTGCCTGAGAATGTCTGAACTAGGATAGAGGGATGCAGAAGAGTCTGGTATAAATGCAAAGAGTCTATATTTGGTGAAAACTCGGCACAAGAGAAGACCATAATAGGAATTCCAAATCATCTATAGAGATAAATGTTTATCCTTTACATTCCTATGCTTACGTTAGCTGTAGAAGAATTTAATGTTGAACTCTCAAAGAAACTTCCTAAGATACATATTTTCTTACACTTTATGAGAAAAAATTTGTACTGTGTTGTAGATAAATATAATTAAATAATTGAACTAGGCTAGAAAGGGGCTATATGGATGTATGAGAGAGTATGGTATCTCCTACATTTTTTTTTACTGTCTTCTCATAATGTGGCAAGTAGAGAGCTTACAAGGAAGGTGCCAAGTGGCATGTTCAAAGTAACAAAAGTGAAGAGCCTCTATACACAACTTATACATAAATTTTAGAATTCATTGCTCTGTTATCACAAGATGTCATGGAGACCAGAAACAGGTTAAAAAAGAAATTAGGCCTGTTTTTGGAGGGCAGGTCTAGTGCTGAATGTTGTCCGCAGCAGTTCAGCTGCAGCCCTGAACTCAGTGGTGTCCCAGCTGCTGGTGACTGGAGGCTGGCGAGAGCGACCAGGATTAGAGGCAGAGGAGTGGCTGGGCTGCACATATTGTGGCCATCGAACCCATAAACCCACCGTCAAAAACTTCCGAAAGCAGGTGGCTTGGGTGCAACAAAAGCAAATACATGAAATAGTTCCCTTTTGGAACTTCCCCAGCTGAAGGAGTTTCTCAAGTCTCTTTTATAACACCGGAAGTTTTAGCACATTTGCGGAAGTTTTAGCACATTTGCAGCTTCCACTTGAGTCCTGATGGACTTTTTGCAGCCTCTTGGGTGAGGAGTTTCCTAGGCCTAGTATTTGCTGTGTGACGAGCCACTTCCTTTTGTTTGCTTTGAACTTGGCTCCTACTAAATGTGTTTGATGGCTTTTGCTTCTTGTGCTGGAAGAGACAGGGAACAGCCTGTCCCTTCTGCATCCAGGATATTACAACATCACATCACTCTTTCTGCTTCTGTATGTTATCGAAACACTGCTCCCGAGTTCTAAACCTCCTTGGTGCCCTGGGGCATAGTGAAATTTCAGTGTTTTTTTTTTTNACTCCCTCCCCTCCCTCTTACCTGACCCTATTTCTGGCTGCAGGCTCCTCCTCACCGTGTCCCTGCACCAGCAGCAGTGGAATTTGAGATCTACTCCTGTAATAGCAAACACCAGGCTGCTTTGTGCTACATTTCTAGAAGGTGTGGTGTGGGGATCCCTGGGCTGAATCTTCCCAGAATAGGCTGAGATGAAACCAAAGGGCTC
>VXAV01006214.1:108855-127746 GCA_013399715.1 Alectura lathami
CAAGATTTCCTTTTGTAAAAAACTGGTTCTTTGTTATACTGAAGTTGAGACTTACAAGTGCCAAATGGGAGGCTTTAAACATTTGTTAGATCAGCAGTTATTGCAAAAGCATTACAACAATTCCAGAAAACTGGTATATTTAAAATAAATTACAGTCTTCTTTAAAGCTTTCTTTGACTTTACGTCAGCCATGATTACAGACTTCAAAAGGCCTCATGACTGTTGATAACTGAACATATTTTCCACCAGCATATTTGCATAAATACATAGCAACACTTGTAATGTGTGTTTTTTACTTTTGTGTGGCACTTTGGAGTAGGCTGATCTAACAATCCCTCAAGAATACCGATGTCTGTAACTTAATGGTTGGCAATCGATTGTGGTTCAGAGTTAATATTTTAAGAAGGGTGGGAAGACAGTAAGTAATGTGGTCAGAAAGCAGCTCCTTTTTGGAGAGAAGCTTTAGTGTAGTTTTGTGCCAAAATCAGCCACAGATGTAAATATGATCATGAATTATAGATATAGGAAAGGATTATTCAGACTAAGGGTACTAAAATCAATTACAGGTTGTATGCTAAATGGAAAAAGTTCTGTCATTTCAGTTTAAATCTCCTATAAAAATTCTCCTAGTATAATTTCTGAATGTCTTCTGGACATCTGAAAGCAGATGGAAATACCTTAGCAAATATCTTAGGAAATACCTCACAGTAGTTATCTGGAGAGTTTTGTAAACTGATAGTTTTTGGGAAGCAGTAGTGTTTCCATAGAAAACCTGTCCCCGAAAGATTCTAGAGAGAAAACCCTTTTCTGTCTTCTATTAATCCAAAGTAAAAATGCCATTAACATGAGATTCAACATCAATTTATGTATTTGGAGATGTTACAATGAACCATTCTAAACCAGAATAACATGACAAATCACAGCTTAGCTGATCCTGGTGGAGTTTCACAATGACATAATCAATATTTATCCTGTTCCATCTGGTCTGTTAGCAAACATATTTCCACTGGATAGGACCTTGTATTTTCTCAGAAATGAATTGTTTTCTACCATTGAAGGAAGTTTAATAACAAATGTAAACAGATGCCTAGAATAAGACTTTCTGTGTACTGTAGCTTTCATTTATACATTACAAAGAATGATATCAAATAATCACATGTGCAAAACTCTATTGGTGTAGCAGTATTATATACAGGCAGTGATTTCTTATTTTGAAGTTTTGAAAATAAGCATTGGGATTGATGTCCACAAGATGTGAATTCTGATAAAAGGTGGTGGCTTAAATTTTCTTCTCTGCTATCGAATTTAGCAGCTACATTCGAGCAGTCAGAGTTACAGCAGATTTATGTCAGTATTAAAAGAAAGCGGAGTTTTTCTCAAAGTAATGTGGTGACATCTTTCTTGTTGCTTAAACCTATTCACTGTAGCAGTGTACTACAACTTGTGTGCTGTTAATTACTGATTCCTGAACTCTATTAATCAAGTATACTAGACTTCAATTGATCCTCAGAGTCCTGTTGCCCGATTCCAAGTAACTCTGAACTGGAGGTTTTCTCTGATGAACAACAAGCGAAAAATGGTGTTGTACGTACTTGTGTTGCTGCCTTGGACTATCAATGGGTTCTTGCAAATATGAAGAGCTATTTACTTCACAGATTTTTATTTATTTATTTATTTATTTTCCTGGAGAACTACAGTAGGACTTCATTCTTTGTATGAGTGAAAGCCTATTTTTTCCTCCAAATATTGCGAAATTTGGGTTAAAAAAATCTATTGATCAGCCTTAAAAGAATGACGAGTTATGTTCTTTTTTTTTTTTTTTAATTATTTTTAAAAAGAATATATATTAATACAGCTTTGTATGTTATGATTACCTATATTTCTAACCTTTTTAATAACTGTGATATAAGCACAATGTGCTATAATATTACAAGTGAAGGACTGGAAGGGCTAGTTATTCTTTTGAAGAAAAGATCTCAGCATGTTTGAATTTGCTGTTTTGCCATCCTGTTAATGCTGATAGCTCAGCTCTGTTTACCAGACTTCCTGATTTCTTACTATAAACCAGAAACTACTCCCATCTTCTTCATCCAAATAACCATCTCTGACATCTCAGTCTGGATAGGGGATGACAAAAACATTGCTGAGAATTAATCTGGAGGTGTAGTTGTCTCAACATTCTTATAAAGCTTACAGTCTTTTTCTGGTGTAGGCATTCATAGAATAATAGAATCATAGAATCATAGCTGAGTTTGGGTTGTAAGGGGCTGTACAGCCCACTCAGTCCTAATGCCCTGCCCTGGGCTTGTTGCCACCCATGGGATGAGGCTGCCCAGGGCCCATCCAGGGAGCACCTCCAGGGATGGGGCACCCACAGCTTCTCTGGGCAGCCTGTGTCAGTGCAGTTTACCATTTGAGTAAAGAATTTCTGCCTAATATCTAACCTAAACCTCCCCTCTTTCAGTTTAAAACTATCCCCCCTTGTCCTATCACTATGAGACCATGTAAAAAATCAGTCTCCTATTTATAAGCTCCCTTATTGCTCTCTTAGAGGCGTCACTGTGGAAAGGGCTTGTCAGTCCCTCCCGTGTGCCTGAAAGTACTGTTGTTATTCCAAAATTAGGCCCAGGGAAGTATGGTCCCATGCATTACCCAGTTACCAATGTAATTTTCTGATAGTTTTCATGAAAGTCTTCATTATCCTCGGGAAGGTCTTGGTATACTTTTGGCATTCCAGAATGTTTTTGGGCTTGTTTTTTGGACTTACGGTCCCTCAGTATGCTGCGGTATGCGGCAAGATATGTATTTTACTCGCATACTGGTCTGCCAGATCTGTGGCTTCCTTCACTGAGGTAGGTTAGCCAACTAGGCTGAAAGTTGAAATAAAGGGGAATATTCCCAATTTTTTCTACATACATTAGAAATTATTGAGACAAATACATTCATTTTAGTCTCTGGCAAGCTCAATTTCAGTAATGTTTTGTTCTTCCTTAGACATACTACTGAATTAACAAAAAATGATGAAAATAGAGACAGTGAGGAAACTCTTGATCCAGACAGCTAACTGCAACAGCACCACTCAGTTATTTCCCTCCAGTAACAGTTGTTAAATGTTTTTTTTACAATAACAATATGGAGAGACAGGAATGGTCTGCTATCATAATGATCTAAGCTCTGAGTTTAGGAGCAAACACATGATTTTGAAATCTTTGGCAGGGGTAAAGATACTCAGATATCAGTGCTATATACAATAGAGATACACACGGAAGGTAAGTGCTTTTTTTAGTCAGGCTTGATAGTTCTGAATATACATAGTTGGAATGGTTAATTTGGTTGTTTGAATACAGCGTGATAATTAAGATGTATGGCAGTACATGAGCACAAATGTTTCAATATAAGATCGTCAAGGATTATGTTTAGATACGTATATTTGCTTTCTATTGCCCTTGGTTTGCCTCGGGAAATGGAACCTTATGAACAATTTTAATGAACAAACAAACAAAAAATCCAATCAAGGTCAAATGACATTTGTTTTGTGTTCAGCATTTCTCAGGTTAAGTTCTTTAGTCAGGCAGTGGTGTTTATTGCAACAGAGAATTGATTAGGTCATGTAGAGCACAGAGTACAAATAACAGTGTCATTCACCAATAGGTACCACAATTTCCTCCAACATGTACTGAACTCCTAACGGTCCTTCCAGCACCAGTGGAAGAGAAACAGGAAAGAGTTTCGCTAAAATACGCTTTGTTTCCATTTCTATATCTTAAATAAGCCTCGAGGCTAGGGCTCAAATGAGTGACAGCCTGGCTTATGTTATTTTAGTCTACAAAAGTGTTTTATCAAATCGGTAGTGCTGTGTGTCAGTCATATGTGACCGCTGTATGGAGAATGTTTACACAATATTATTAACTATTTTGCTCCAGGGTTTCCTCATGAATCTGTGATATTCTCTGCATTAACAACACGAATAGCTGTTGTGTGTCTGTAACCAAGCTTCCCAGATCTCCAAACACTTTCCAGAAACAATTGTTTGAAAATGCACTCCTATATGTACCCAGAGACGTACCAAAGCACCTTCATTCAGAAATTTTTGGAAAAAGACACAAAAAAACGCCTAGGGTCATAGGACCATCTAAAGAAATCAGGACTATCACTGTCATCTGCTTAAATTGCCAAGTCAAGTACAGGAAGGAGTAATTCACGATCCATAATCTCACAGGTCTGGGGCCAATGCTCCCTACTAAGCCTTGGAGGAGCATGATCTGTATTTGGGTCCTCTTGGCTCCTGAGGGAGGAGACAAGGATGAAAAGGAGAAGCTGTTTTCTGGGATGCCTTACTGACCCTCCCTTCCTCCCATCTCTTCTGGAGCGATTAGGGTGACACTTGGAGCGAGCAGTGCCTCCGGCACTAGACTGGAACCTGTTGCTGGTGCCCGTTCTCCTCTGTCTACACTTCATTCATGCTTACAGGACAAGAACATCTCTTCCCATTCATCCAACTCATCCACACCAGGGAGTGAAGAAAGTTTTGATGCTCTCTCCTGCACCTTGACAACCCTGAATCATTGGAAGGATGCTTCCATGTAGCAGCTAGCGACATCATCACTGAGGTTTTTACTTGTCAGGACCAGGGAGTGTGAGCCACTCCTTTCCCAGACAGCTCCAATTGGTGGTTGGGCAGCCAATTGCCACTGCACACAAACACACCTCACTCCGCCAGCATGCACCAACTGGCAGAGCACTGCTTTCTCTCCAGTAGCTGCAAGGCTACAAACTCACGCAGATATATTATAGATGGACACTAAGCAATTTTGCATTGCTCACATAAGGAAAATTAGCAATTTTTTTTTTTTTGCCTCAACAAATTCCACTTGAACTTGGCAGAGACTTGAAACAGTGCAAAAAGAAGTTTTCCTAGCTGATTTTTCCCCAGGAAGATGCAGAATGTGAGACTAAATCAATACATTTACATGCCAACATGGTAAAAAGAATAGTTTTGGCTTGATGAGGACACGTCTGGAAATGCCCAGTTTACAGTCGCTGTTTAGATTTCATTTCAGCTCACCTGCATTTCTGACCTGTACAGTGCATGACATGGGAGTCATCCAGGAAAAGTTGCACATACTCACGTATAGTGAAACTGGTTTGTTTGTCTCTGGGATAATTCGCGATTGCCTTATTCCTGGTGCACAGAGTCTCTGACGCAATCCTTCTCATTAGTATATTGAGAGTTTTGATTGTTAATACTTAAAGCAAAATTTGTCGTTATTGACGGTGCACGCATACTGAATAACAGTGGGATTTCCTCCCAGTAAATTCTTTGTTGTTAAAAGACCACAGTGTCAGCTTAAAGGCTGAGTTACAGGCTGACGACACAATGAGGATTTAAAGCCCCCATGTCAGTGGCCTTGTTAAATCAGATGGCAAGCAGTCAGCAGGGCTGATACAAGCTAAAGACTTAACCTTTTAGCAGCAACAATGACAAGTGGAAAAGCTTATCTAAGTATTACACCGAGCAAGAAATGGGAAGCTGAGCAGGAGATACCTCCAGATAAGCGATCTGATGTATGAAAGAATCCAGTGTGCTGTGCATGGCTTTGAGTGGCCTGCTGAGGAGCCCAGAGAGCACCATGGGGCAATGCTTGGTGCAAAACCAAGTGATGTTTTGAGCTGGCTGGAGAAAAATACAGGCTGTATTTGGTCTGCAGGTGCCGTTTGACAGGAATGCTGTGCCGGGAGGGGAGACTGCTGCTTCCTGAGTGCAGGGGGAGAGAGGGGAAGGGTGCAGCAGCCCTGAGGGAAGGACCTGCCCTGTAGAGAGCTGTTTGAATGCTTGTATTGTCGATTTGCGTCATTCAGTTAATAAGATTTCTCTGCCTGACAAATTACCTTGCAACAACATTTTGTGCTGAGTTCCAACAGATCCTGCTTTAAAAGACGGAAAGGGATGGTATCTTTTGGCTGGCTGGCCTCACTGAAATGTGGAGCAGGTCCTCCTCAGGGCTGGCTCACTGCCACCATCAGACCTGTGCATTTTTGATAAATAAAAATAATCATGATCTGTAAAGGCAGGGGTTTGCACTTGAAAAAAGAAAAGCTAAGTACCTGCATGTCTATTACACAGAAAATAGAAAGACTTGGTCTGGCAGCGCTGTCTTTAGGATGTTTGAGGTTTGTATGCTCAGGTGCCCACTCAGGGAATGACAGTGTCACTGAGGATAATGGTGTAACTTCAGTGGCAAAGATTAGTGCCTGAGCTTGTTTTCTTGTCACCTCATACCACAGCCAGCAAGCAGGGAGAACTACTGTGAGCTGGGAAGGAACATCTTGTCAGCCACTGGTGACAAAGCACGTTTTGAGCAAGATGTTCCAGCTTTGACAGGCAAACTATCTCAAAAGCAGGCTTGGACCCTGATGCAAGCATAGCTGCCAACAGTTGGCATCCTGCTGGATTCACCCAGGAGGGTGAAATATCACCATGAACCTATCACACATGGATTTTATTTGCAGCTTTGAGAAGTCAGTATCAATTCTTCGACCAGGTTTTTATATCAATAAACATTTTTTTTGTTTGTTTATTGAAGTGGTGCTTCTGATAGGAATATGTTTGCTGCAGTCCAGTCAAACACAACAACGGCGGTTGTGACAGCTGAGCAAACTGATGCTAGCAAACATTGGATACTTTTCAGCTTTTCTTGGCCCAGCAAGGCACAGCCTGTCAAATCTTTCATTTTACACTATTGTCTTGTATGTTGGTGATGAGCTTATGTAAGAATGCAGGGTTTTGGTTTTTTTTTTTTTGTTATAATATTTTGTGCTTTAAGCATTTACTCTGAAAAAATTGCTCTTGTAATTTTGTTAATGTTAATTTTGGAGCCATTGGTACTACAAAAGGATTTTGGATTTCAAAAAGCATCCCCTGCAGAATCATGAAAATTGATAACATCTGATAACTAGTCACTCATGAAAAGATAGCCAGATTTCCCAATCCATTTGGAGTGGTACAGCTGTAACTGTAATTAAAGGTTGCTCCATGATGCACACACTGACATAGATCCTCCCTTGGAAATATTTGTATTTGGTCATCATTGTCTGATAATGCCAAAATTAGCAGGGCAACAGAAATATGACTAGAGGGTATGGTGGTTTTCAGCAGTTTGTGTCTCAGTAAAGGCAAAAGAAACGTTATGAGGCAATGGCCATGAACTGCTACAGATTCTGCAAACAATTCATTATGGAAAAACAGGAAAAGATTCCTCTTATGCATGTTAAGAAATGCTGTGTCTAAGGTTGGAAGATTTATTTACTTGTATTTAAAAGCAGGCTGAATTTGAGAACCTAAAGCAATGATTTACAGTTTACAATTATGCTTTTTCCCCCTTGTACCGGTTCCTCACCTACTGCCCAAAAGTGCTAACTCTAGTTGAGCAAAACTTTTCAAGTATATTTTTATTTTCATTAGTCAGCAGATGGGCTCTGATTTTACTTGTTCAATGCTGCTCAATGCTTACACCAAACAAGGATGCTAGGCTGGCTTGCCAGGGAAGCGAGCTCTAGGTGCTGCCAGTGTGTGCCCATCTCCCTGTTCTAGTAACTGACTTTTACTCCAGCGACATTTGTTGATGTGAGTGGTCATCATTTTGGGATATTGAGGATTAAATATCTTCAGCAGAATGCCTCCATCAATTTTGTTTCAGGGATGTGGATGCACTCTGGAAAAAAAAAATTGTGTCAAAACATGGAGATTATCCAATTTTCTTGTCCTTGTCATGGGCACAGATCTGAAAAGCTGACCCAACAAGTACCCCTGCAGGCAGCTGCCCAAGGTAGAGGAAAGGCTGTACTGAGCTGCTTCTATCTTGATTTATTTAACCATAAACACCAGCTCAGGACTGGTGGTGACTAGATTGTGTGTTAGATAATGCTTTCCTTTGGAAATCTCAGGTCTATGTGAATACATGGCTCACAGGGAACTACTCCACCTCAAGAGATGAATATAAGCAGAGCTCAAAGCAGGAAAATAATCTGATTTCTAGTTCCTTAAGGGCTTTATACAATCAAAGCTGGATACCACACATTATACCAAGCCTGAACTAGTTATTGTTTTTTATTTTTTTAGAAATGAGAAGACCATGTAAAACACCATCTTGGCATATTCCCTTGATCTTAGCAAAGACCAGGTCAAACGCACTAGTATCCAAGAGAAAAGTGAGACACCTGTACAGAAGAGGAGCACTGACAGCCATGAGTATGTAACCATTCACATTTCTAGTCAGAGCTTCTCAAGCTGTGATTTCTAAACCAGTGTTTGAATGAAGAATGGAGCATGAAATTCATCAGTGCAGTCATTAACAGATATGTTTCTTCTGGCTGAATAATTTCTCTTCAAAGAGCTTGGACATCTGCTCCAGCAGGTCGCACGCCTTTCAGAGCAGTTATTCTTATGTCATTGCTTTTCCTCACCTACAAGTGCTGCTGTCAGCAGCTAAACAAAAGGAACCTGAAACACCAGCTGACTGAGACAGGGATGGGAGTAACAAATGGGACTTGGTGTTTGCCTCTTCTCATTAAAACCTTTGAGCCTTTTGGCAACATCAGCCAGAAAACTCCCCCAAACAACTGCCACCCCCAAACAATTCTGCAGAAAAAGGAACTGTAAAACATTGTGTCTGCTACAATCTGAGAAACTGCCCAGGTCTGTGTTGCTTCTGCTTTATCTATTTTCTCTGTTGTGGAAATCCCCTCCTTGGTAAGTTTTTACCTAACATATGGCTTCCCTTTGGAAATGTACTGTACTATATATACATATACATATATATATATATATATATATATATATATAAATGTGTATTGAAGTCCCTTGCATCCTCTGTCCATTTCTGAATGCCCCATTTGGTTCCCACTCCAAAAGTTCAACATGGCCCTGGAGTAGCAGATGGCTTGAGAGAGATGTGGTAGGTGTCTTTCTCTTATGGAAAGTACCACAAGCTGCTGGGCACCAGCAGGGCTGATTTGTACACCTAGTCATTGCTGCTGTGTGTGCCAGGGGACGATGTTGGCAGGATGCCCACGAGGCTGTCTCCTTCTCATCTCTCAACAGACCGGCTGAGAGTGCAAACTCATTGGGAATTTTATTGTGACAACATGTGCTGTGACTTGATCTCCCACAGCCTTTCATTGCTCCTGGCAGGGCTTTTAAGATGATTTTTGAGTTTTTCTCAGGTGTATTTGGTTTCACAGGGACATGTAGAAGGCTGCTGTGTGTCACACACTGTCTACTTATGACACTGAGAGCATGGTTAAAGCATTCACAGAAACACTCTGCAGGAGTGAAAATGGCAGTCACAACACAATGGCAATAATGATACCTCAGCATGGTTTGTTCTTTGGAATAGAAATTTTGGCACTTATTTTTTGGTCAGCGCTCCCATGTATGGTTAATCACAGGATCCAGGCAGAACTGAACACATGCTCTGCGTTTAAAGGTTTTTCTGTGGCTTTGCCAACTGTGCTCACCCTTGTGCATGGTCACAAAACCTGGCTGCTGTAGGAGAGCTGAGATCTGCGTCCTGCACTGCGTGCAGAGGGATCAATGGCAGTGGGCGCTTGCCTCAGGGCTTTGGCAGCTCGCAACAATATGAACAATTTCATTGTTTTGTAGAAAGAAACACCCAACTGTTACTGAAACTGATGAGACATATTTCCTTTTCATTGCTTTGAACGGGAGTTGTGGTAGTCAAGCCTGCTTTTGTAACCTGCTGGTGTTAAAACCTTCCAGCTTACCCTGAAACATAACTGACAAAGCTACAAACAAATGACACAAGCCATTTCCCTGCAAGTAGATACCTGACCACTCTAGAGACTCAGGGAACAACAGCAGAAGACATCTCAGTTAATATATATAATAGTTTATATACATTATACAAAGGCAAGCCTGTTTCACATCCTAGCTCTGAAGAGATGCTGTATTATCAAACACTAAGAGAGGTCTCCACCTCCAGCAACCTGCTAAACTTTATATCTGTGTTAAATAGGAAATTTAGGGAAGATAATTGTGCCTGAATTTGATGTGAGTATTCCTTTTAATTTCTCTTTGAGGTCATCATCTATTCCGTCTCTGTTAAACACAGGGAGTCCTCATAAGCAGAAGTCACAACCAAAATACTCAGACAGTAGCTCTTGCTCCTCTAGCTTTGTGTATTTATACATAGCTGTATAACCACGAAGCTGGGAGCACCCTAGGCTCCCATGGTAAGCTGAAATTTTGGAGTTAGCAGCAGATGGGCACAGAGGAGAATAGGGCCCAAGGCCAAGAAAATGATGCTGAGGTGCTTGTGCCCTGAAGAGGGTGGTGGTGGGACGTTAATCCCCTGCAAAGGCATTCCTTGGCTGTGTGTTTCACTGCCGCTGTGTAGGTCTGTAGAGCAGCACAGTCATTCCAATGGCCACTTTGTGGGGTAAATGCTGATAGAAACATGGTGCTTGGGGGTGAGAAATCTCAGATTTTGCATGGGAATGATCAGAAAACTGACACAGGGTTTGAGTTTTACCCAGCGTGGCAAGACTGCTCTCTTGATATGGTGGAGGAACCCCTGAGACCAAAGACAACAGCATCAGGTTAAAAATAATCTTGAAAAATAGCCACTGAAACCTAATCAGCACAGTGTCTGGGGTCCAGAGGGAGATTCAGCTCATCCCAGAAGAAGACACCCAGGGCTCAGCTCATGTGTCCTGAGCTTGTGTTTGTCCTCTGGGGCTGTCAGGTGCAAGCACAGGGCTAGCGGAGCAGTGGGCCAGAGAAGTTCATCCTCAGAAGTACCAGCTAAAATTAGGCAGTGACCTTAGCAGGGCTGCAGAAGGGCTCGTGGGTGTGTATGTGGTGTGGACAGGCAAGAGCCAGGGCTAGAGTAGCTCTGCCTGGGACAAGGAGATGGGCTGGTGCTGAGCATACATGGTGCGTTGCAAAGCATACCCTAGAGCATCAGCTCACTATGCACATCACATTTTCTTTCTGTTTTCACAGACAAGTTAGTAAATGAAAAATTATAACCAATGTAAAAAGTGCTGGATTACAAATAAGTTACAGGAAATGTAGAATACCAATGTGATTTATAATTCAAAAGCTCAAGGCATAAATCAGTTCAATGACTCTTAAATGAATGCAATCGCACACAAAGTGGCGTGACATATAAATCAAGTTGACTCCATACATCAAATCGGTGGGATGTAAATCCATTATTTGACAAGGTATGTCGGCAATCTGAGACATAAATAGTATCATAAGTGTATTTTGACAGGGGTCGTCTTGGCTATAACCAGCGCTCAGTAAGGAGGGTAAAAACCAATGCTACTCCTCTATTTGTGACATAGAAGAGCTGAGAAAAAGAGTCATTTTCCCACAGTGAGAAGGTAGCACGGCCAGCTACACAGGGAACCGCCTTGCACAGACAGCATCATGAAGATCTCAGTGACAGCCTTGATCCTGCGAGTCAGGGGGACAGAAGCCGTGTATGTAATGCTGAGCTGAGGCAACCCACACACGTGCTTGAGCATGGCTGTGCCACGATGGGGTCTTTGCGTTTGTATGCTGGCAGTATGCTTGCCTGTTCCATGTAGGTGTGGCTGGCTCCCTGCGAGCCGGATTGGCCTCTCTGGCACTGCACTGCGTTGTGCTGGGTACACACACCCTCTGCCAGCTACACACTCATGACAAGCTCTTGTGAAAATGCCAGGGCAATTTAACAGTGTGGGTAAATAAATCACGGTCGAATGACAGAGCTCTGCAGGGCTGGCAGCCGCGGGGCAGGGCTGGTCCCTGTGTGGTGTGGCAGGACGCGGTGCCTCTCAAGTATGGGGTTAGTCCGTTGCTCCAGCATAGCACTGAGAGTTTTTGTTTAACCTCAGCTTTATTAAGTGCATGGCTGTTGGCTGCAGTCACCCAAGAAACAATTTTTCACCACCATGCTTACCTGCTCTGGAGTGACTTGCTGCATTACAAAATGACTTGAAATATAAGTCCTGTCAAAAAACAGCAACTGTTCATTATATTTATATTGTATTCAGCCACATACATAAAAATGCAGAAATGAAAATCCAAAAGTTATTGTTACCCCTTTTTATTTTCCATTATTTTTTTTGTTGTTTCATGGACATTTATACTTGCTCTTTAGAAAGATGAATGAGATTTGTCTGAGCCTCTGCATTGCCTCTGCTTCTTGCAGATATTTTACTTTTCAGATCTGAATGAGCTAAATTTTACTACGTTTACAATTCATTTTTGGGGGGATGAAACTGACAAATCACATGGAGCCATGTGAAACATGTCTAGGATTATTCACACCTACCAGCTGAAAATAAAAAAGCAGAACTTCTTTAAAAAAGCAGAAGTTTCTTAGGAAGTGGTAGCTATTTGTCATTGTAGCAAATGACTTCTTTCACCCTTTCAGTAGAGGAGGTCAAGTGATGGCCACAACAGCCGACAATTATCTCCAGCTGGAACCAAGCACATGTACGTGGTAGTGCATGAGGCCACACCTACATATAAAGATGAGGAGAAAACATTTGTTTTGGGGACCGTAGTAAGTTGATTTGGGTTCCCAGTAGGTAGGCAAGTCCATTGGTGGTGGGCAGGCTCTACCGCCATCTAGTGGTAGATGGATTCCCAGGGGAGTGGGTGCAAGGTTCCGCCGGAAGCTGCTGAGGCTACTGAGGGGTCCCAAGAGAAGACTGCAGAGCTGCTGCTGAGCAGCTTCCAAGGCTTAGCTGGCCACCTCATCAGCACCCCATGTTGCACATCCTTGTGAACACTCATGGTGATGTTGGTTAGGAAGGGCCTAAAGCTAAGCCAAAATGACTCTGAGGCTCTGGCAGGGCACAGATGTGGGGGCACAGATGTTCCTGTGAGCCTTTGCAGTCAAGGCACTGGCAGGGATGGAGTCATCATGTGGACAAGTACACGGTTTTATTTCTGATGTTGGCAGCAGGTTTTTGGTTTTGACAGGGGTGGGATGTTCCAAAAGCTGACAAAAAACTTTGGCCTCACACAAAAATGTGCACAAAAGAAGTGGGCAGTTTAAAATATCAGCTTGCAAGTCTAGTGGGAGGAGCTTTAAAATAGGATAAAGGATAGGTGCAATAAGCCTACTAGTAAGTATGACTATAAGTGAGCCAGACAAGTTCATACAAGTGCTAACACTATATTGGAAGCAGTAAAGAAGGGGATAGCGGGTCATCTTACGATGCTTGTAAACTAATACAAGACATCTGACAAATAAATAAAACAGTGAAATTTTAACGAAGCTCCAAAATAATGATTTACTTGGCATGACAGAGTTGTTGGAATAATTCACATAGTTAGAAATGGATCCAACTGACTCCTCAGTAGTACAGGCCACATCCTATTTAGCTATTTGCAAGATCAGTAAAATGCAATTTATTTTTTCTTTATTCATGATGGATTAACAAAATTTGATTTTATGAGGGCATCAGATCAGGTTTCCTTGACACCATGCTGCCTGATGGACAGCCAACTTCGGGTGTTCTCTGTCTGCCTCCACC
The DNA here is from genome assembly GCA_013399715.1 of Alectura lathami. NCBI lineage: Eukaryota > Metazoa > Chordata > Aves > Galliformes > Megapodiidae > Alectura > Alectura lathami. The sequence continues at coordinate 122,413 of VXAV01006214.1, forward strand.
TCCAGCCTTGCTGCTGGCAGTGATGAGCAGAGGGCTTCGTGCAGGTGGAGGCTGGGCTCAAAGCAGCTGCTGGAGGAGGAGTGTGAGAGGGAGAAGGAAACTGGGATGGCTGCAGGAGATGCTATGGCAGAGGGGAGAGAGGTAGGGAAGGCCTCTGGCTCGGTATGAAGCCTCAGTGGCAGCACTGCCAGTCCCCAGACAGGGGTCGTTCCCATTGACATCCAGGGCCCTGAAAGCAGCTGCTTGGAGAGAGAAGGGAAAAGAGTGGCGAATGTATTAGATCACCTCCCGTTGTTGTCTCTGTCTTACAATGGCATCAGTTAGCCTGCTAATACAAAAAGCTTGTCCTATAAGGACAGATAAGAGAAAGACTTAAGCAAAACGCTTTGAAGCCCTTGCCCTGAAAGCCTGGCTGACCTGCTGTAAGCAATTCTGTGTAGTGGCAGAAGGGACAAGCGCATGTGTACTTTCACAGAGGAAATCTGCTACAAGCTACAAAACCAGGAATGACAAGAGCTGGATATGCAACTGGCAAAATCACTCAAAGCAGCAATCTGAAGATAACAGAGTTTTTCAACAAGCAGACAGCTACAGAGACAGGGCTAGAAGAGAACTCAGACTGCCGAGCTCTCCCTGAGTGCGCAAGCCAGATGTCTTGACTTGGATGCCAGAAAAGACAAGTAGCATAAGGGTCTCTGAGGATGATCCTCACCAGGAGGGAGGAGCTGGCTGTGGAAGCAATGGTGAAAGATGACTTCAGCAAGAGTAAAGCAGTCCATAACCCACTGAAAATCAGTTGGTTTCAGGAAGGCTAGTGTCAGCAGCAGAGACAGCAGCTGCTGTATGAAGACAAACATTAACAGCACCAAACACAGAGTCCTATTGGGGGAAAAAATATGTGAATGTGAGAAGACACCAACTTGGCTAAGTCATGATGAAAGAAGGGGAAGTGGGGCTATGTCAGAAAGTCAGCCTAATTTTAATTACTGGGGAAAAAAAAAAAAAAAAATGTTGGGACCAGTGCCTGTAAGTATCTCTGTGAAAACAATAAATGAGTTACAAACTGGAGAGATTTGTCAGAAAGAAGTGTCAATTTGTTAAACTTCCATAAGAAGATGACAAATCTGCAAGTAGGATGGGAGGCAGTCGATGTCTTCTGTTGCAGTCTCCCATGATACACTTAGAGCTGAGATAGGGAAGCACACCCTGGACAAACTACAATAAAATAGTAGAAAATATTCGGAGAACTATGCTCAAAGATTATTTACCACTGATTTCAATGTCTGAAGGGACAAGATCCACCTTGCACCTACAACTGCTCTGCTTAGATCAGGAAAAGCCTGCCCACTAGTGCTACTGAAACCCGGGAAGAAATTCCCTCTGGATGCCAGGAAGCCTCCCTTCTTTGGGGGTATTGAAATTCAGATCATGCAAACTTCTATTAGGATGACACAGGCATCCCTAATCTTAGTGTGGGACCAAGGACAAACTGGATGGCCATTTGAAACCCTTTCCAGTCCTGAGTTTTATGATCTTGTCAAGATTACTGAGTTAGACTGGCCCTTGGCACCATCTACTACAACACCGAGCTTTGTATAATTGCCATACTTATATCATTGTCGATTTTGATTTTTAGCTTCTGACAATACAAAACAGTATCAAGCTTAACCCTGATCCTTCTTTTACTGCACTCTGAAAACAATATATGCTATAATATTTTCCCACTAATGACTACTGAGTTCTAATGATAATTAGTCATCATTGAAACTGGGTGTTGCCCAGCATTTCATCTCTGTGAGAAGGACGTGTGAAGTAGGTGTGAGTGGCTGGAGCAAGCATGGAGAGCACAAAAGGAGGGTGTGTTCTCTGTTAGAGTACAAGCTTTTGTTGTAGAACAACATAAAAACCTGTGCTATTGTCTCAGGATAAAGGAATTATTCTATCTATAGTGTACATATGAAGAACATTGATTTAGAGCAATAAGAAAGTCTGCATGTATATTTTTAGCTTTCCAAAATATAAAGCAATGCAATGCAACTTGAATCTCATCGTTTTGTATGCTTCGTGGACCTGTGTCTCTTATTTCCTGTTTCCCAAGAGGAACGTATTTGCAAAGATACCGTTACAAAAGTAGATGGACTGGCCTTTGCAGAGTTTTAGCTGCAGAGATAAGGTGCATCCACTGTTCTGTTATTCCACATTTATAATACCTGCACTGAACCTTGTCATTTGGGAGGCTTTCTTTCTATATTCAGGACATTTCTTTTTGAACTTAATCCACTTTCTGAGCATGACATATCTTACTAACAGCTCAGGGCTTGGCTTTTCTAATGCTATCGTGCTAGTCAAGTGAGTCTTGTTGTTTAGTACCACACAGCACTTCGAGTTGTCAGTGTTGTGAATATGATAGCTTGCTTCCTCTTCCCTGCAACATGTCAGCCATTAGCATTCCAGCTGCATTACATACTCTTTTTAGTGAAACAAAGTTAGGGCAGCAGTCTCTCGTAACATTCAACAAGGCAACAGACTTGTATTTAATGCTTCAAGTTCAGCAATAACATCTAACTGTGACAAGCTCTCACCCAACTAAATTCAGAAATGGTACAGTCTCCTGAATTATGTTGCCTGGCCCTTTATTAATTTGCAATATCTAACAGTGCTAATTTTGGGAAATTTTTTTTTACTTGATGCTTATATTTTGCATCTTTATTCTTTGCAAATCTACAGCCAGCTCCTGCTTACTTAATGCATTGAAGAAGTATCTCTGATTTTAATGTTAATCTAATATTACCAAAGCAATGAGGATTTGGGTCATATGAAGTAATCAACCAGAAATAAAATAAAGGGCATTTAGTGCATTTTGATTGTTTTGAAACAACAATGAAGAACAACAGAACTCAAAATGGAAAGGTTCTTTTGAAATCAAAATCCCATCCATTTGCTGGTGAGATTCATTGCCATAGTTTTCCTTGTAATTTTTCCAGTCCAATTTTGAAAATCCCAAGGGATATTAAGTAACAAATGAGACATGAGCTTCCAATATGTTGTGCGTATGAAAAAAGGTCAATGTGATTTTGGGTTGCATTCACCAGGCACCCTATCATCATATATTGGAGCAAGAAGCTAATAATCTTCCTTTATATGGTTTTAGGATGCACAACATGCTCTTGCAATGCTGTGTTCAGTTATGGGCATCTTATTACCGGAAAGATATTGACAGATCATAAAAGCACAAGGGCTCAGGTCATCTTCATTTGTCACAACAGAATGACATTCCACCCTTCTTCTTCTCCCAAGAGAGAAAAAAAATCACAATGGTATATGACACTAGAAATATTCTGATTTATTTATTAGTAAGTTATGGTAATAAATGCATTGCTCTGATATAATGTTCTGCAGGTTTAAGTGATGTGCCAGTCTTGTGAGAACAATTCTAAGTCCTTGCTGTGTATCAAAAAATTCAGGGTATTATGGCTTGAAGGTGCGAAGGAAAAGTATAAGATGCTGTTGCTGTAAATTTCCTGCAGTAGAGTGACAAAGCAGTCTAGGTTTCCTCACATAGATTCAACATTTGCTGGAAATCATTGGCATCCAGATGCCTTTCCAGGATACCGGAAGTTCATGACATGTCTGAGAAAAAGAGCTTTTTAAAAATTCCTAATATGGCCATTGCTATCAGTTTAAGCATTTCAAGACCTGTAAGTATTCTTGAACTGATCGCACTCATCTCTCTAGCAAAGTATTATTAAGGTTTCTTAATTATTAATGTATTTGTATTACAATGCTTTTGTGATTTTACAGATTTCTAAATTTGTTTCATTAGCCAATGCCCAAAGAAAACATTTCTCATTTCTTTAATTATGCAGCAGATAGTTCAGTAGGAATTTTCTCATTATTTTCGTAGTAAAAGCTTTTGCAAGTCTTCAGAGTTTCTTCAGCTCCTTGCAGTAGCAAAAGATTTCCAAATGCACAGCAACTTTTGCAGCTCTGTTCTGAATTACACTGAATTTGAAAGTATCCTTTTGGAATCACTGAGCTTTACGTGTGTTTTCAGCTGTGCCCTAACAAGAATGCGTGCATTATATGCATATTTGTGTGCCGTGAGATGCCATCACCTGGAAGAGGACGTGCTCCTGGCCATGGCAGGGAGTCCTTTGGCAGTGTGGCCTCGGCTGCACCGGGTGCTGTGGGAGCCCTTGCCCCAACATCTAAGTATTTGAGAATAAGAACTGCTCTAAGCAATTGTTAAGCCTTAAATGGAAATTGGGCCATACAACATACAATGTTGTGTGCAACACATGATACACAATGCAAGGCATGGGCTGCAGGTAGAAGGCAATATCCATACTTACATGGCATACACAGAGCTATGTGCACATAGCTGTCTATATTGCACACATGGCATCCATACGTGCACATGAAAACACAACCATGCAGCAGTAATGCTTCATCTTCCCTCAGAAGACCATGTACAGACTTCAGAAAGGTGGAGGAGTCTCTCCTGCAGAGGCAGAAGGAGTCAGGTGGGGACGTGTTCACTCCTCACCTCTCTTTCTGAGTTACCCCTGCATCACAGCCCGCAAACGTTCACACCATAATATGAGTTCAGCCTTGACCCTTGCACAAGCACACAGGGCATTAGGTAAGAACGTGCTTTGTAGGAGGCAGCAGAAATTCTGGGGGGAAATTTTATTTTAGAATCATAGAATTATTACGGCTGGAAAAGACCTCTAGGATCATCTAGTCCAACTGTCAGCCTAACACCACCATGACCATTAAATCATGTCTCTAAGTGCCACATCTGCACATTTCTTGAACATCTCCAGGAAAACAAAATTCTGCTGCCCTGCCGTGAGGGTGGGACCTGGCAGCACTCACTGCCTCTCCGGTCCTTCAGATATCTCGGCTGGATTCCTGGGCGATGAAGGTTACAGCGCACAGTGCTGCTGCATTGGTCCCTGCTCAGCGGCGTGTTTTCCACAACGCTGTGTTTGCTCTGATCTCTGTTTAAAACATCTCTCAGTGCATCCTTTGTTGAAATCCCATTGGCCTCACGGGCAAACCCCAGCAGCTCTCGCTGGCTGCTCCGCTCCCTGCCTGCATTTCGCTCTCGGGCCGCGCTGTGCCCGGCCGCCAAATGGTGGAGCTCTTGGGCCGGGGAATGGCGACCCGGCTTTTCTTTTTCTTTTCTTTCTTTCTTTCTTTCTTTCTTTCTTTCTTTCTTTCTTTCTTTCTTTCTTTCTTTCTTTCTTTCTTTCTTTCTTTCTTTCTTTCTTTCTTTCTTTCTTTCTTTCTTTCTTTCTTTCTTTCTTTCTTTCTTTCTTTCTTTCTTTC
>VXAV01006214.1:127922-146407 GCA_013399715.1 Alectura lathami
TTTTTTTTTTTTTTTTTTTTATTGTAAAAAGGCAGCTACATGGAAAAGGGTGCTACTGTAGTGGAAGTATGCTCCTGGGTTATGTTTCCATAATCTTTGTTTTCTGATTGGCATAAACTAGAGTTAAAATATATATATTTTTTAGAGCTTAAAAAATTATCTTCATAGCAATTAGTATATTAATTTTGTAAATACAAAAAATTCTGTTTAACAATTTCATATTAATTCTTAGAAAGTAAAGAAAAAGTAAGGATTTTCTAATGCACTCTGTTTTTGTAGTTCTTTGAACAGAACAGTTCAGATCACCCACTACAACTTTATAAAAATATGTTTTTATAAGACTGTTCCATCATTCAAAACAAGATTTTAATGTTAGATTTCCTAGAATTGCTTTTGCGCAAACTTTTATCTGAACACTTTTCAGAGACATGTCCCTAATAAGTATGTCCGTATTTTTCATTTTAAATGAGACACTAATGTCAGGGTTAAAAGAATGAAAATAATTTTGCCATAGACAAGCATTCACCATTTTGGAATACGGTAATACAATTGTACATGACTGATAGAACTTTTTGCTTTAGATCCTTAAGCTTAAGAATGCTAATGTATGGGTACATTTATGACCATATTTATACATATGGGAACCATAGGTATATTATGTGCGTGCATCCATGCCATCCTACGAGCAACACAGCCGAAGTGCTAGCTAGTTCCACCCCAACTCCTGAGAGTCATCCAGATTTGGGGTCAAAACACCTGTGTTATCCTTCACATGCCTCCAAGTTGTGCTTGGGGTATGTAACCGCTATTTAATAGTAAGATACTAATGACGTGGCAGATTAGATGGTATGTCCTGGACATCGAGCAATGTGCTTGGTTCTTTGTAAGTTTTTCCACATTGCAGAAGAGCAGAACACAACAGAAACCTCAGCTTTCCATCTTCTAAGAAACCTTGCATCTGTATTCAAAAAACATGAAATGATTCAGAGCAATGTGTTTTTGCACGGCTGTGTAGAAGCTGCCTGTCAGCAAAGCTTTCCCCCACAGTTTCTCCCTCAGTCATTCTCTGTTTCTTCAGAGGGGAGTCACTGTTTGTCATCAAATAACTGCTTGTTGGGCTGCCTCCTCAAGAGCGGTGGGATGGCATTTAGCGCTGGCTTCTGCTGAGGTCTTCTCAGACCCCGAAGGATCTATCTATGCCATTATAAATGAAGCAGGCTACTATGCTGACATAATATTTTCATAGTAGTATCTCGTAAAGTAAACCGTTCCAAAAGCATTTAAATTTTTGTTTGTTTGTTTGTTTTGCAAAGAAATCCATGCTTGCAATCCTAGTGCTACAGCAGAATTCCCAGGGAGCCCTTACAGCCTGGTGTGATGAGCGTCAAACACAGGACGTGCTTGCATGGGGCCGCAGAATTTCAGATGCTCAGAAGCTCATAATTTGTCAAAATCTTCTTTTGGAGCAGAAGTTTTAATAACTAAGGTTTTAATAGCTCCTTTTGGTAAAATACTGTATTGTAGTGATAAAATGCCTCAATTAAATTTCTCATATTTTATAAAAAAAGATTGAAATGAAATTCAACATTATAACTGGAAGGTGCTTAGTTGGAAGTGGATTTGGGATCTTCATTAGAGTCAGTGACTTGGAAGGAGGCATTTAGATCCATTCCATCAGTTTCCATCTCTGCTAATGTCAGAGAAAACCAGTCTAAATAGCTGTCTGGCAAGATTTTCCCCTGTGGTGCTGTGCTTTAAATTAGATGATTATGAAGTTTTCAATGCAGCTAAGTGTAATTTATATTAAACTGAAGAATATCTTATTATTTCTGAAGCTGTGCTTGAGTCATGGGTTTCAGGTTGATGAATTATTCCAACAGTACTCTGCATATTAACTCCCTTCTTGCAGCGGAAGCAAATGATTGAGAGATGGGAAATGGCTGGTTAACTTACTTTTGATGCTGCACTGCTACAAAGCTGTGCAAGTATTCGTGAAAACGGTCCAACTTTTCCCAGACTGGTATCTCTGCAAATACCTCCAGATATTTCTCATGCAGAAATTACCAGCAAGATGGATCTGCTGATGGCTGATGGCCAGGACCAAGCCATTTATTGTCTGTCAGCGTCTGTAGAAACTTGAGACCTGCAGCTATCCTGAATTGTTCAGTTCTCCTACACAGCACAAAATTCTTCCATGTAATTTTCTATTAAATTTTAATTTGTATAGTTATTTCTGATTTCAGGCTAGCTTCCCCTTTCTCCTACATAGTTTTTGCAGCCCCATTGATGTCTGTTCTGCCACAAATGGTGCCAAGCCAACCAGTTTGAAGCTAGCTCAGATTTTTTTCTACTACAGAGCACTCCCTGCCTGTCACATCCACGCTAACTGCAAGGTATAAGTACTGATAGCTATAGACAAGCTGGCACCAGGCTATTCTTGTGAGTGCCAGCTATACCCCGTGCTAGTTAAACCAGACAAAATTTCATTTCCATTTGCCTACAGAAAGATTCATTTGTGCTCTCCTTTCACATTTCCTCTGGGAACATGCTGTTGGATCTCTTCATCTGCCCTTAAAATTTCTCTTTATTTGCTTTTACAGACACTTAACTTTTTTCCCCCTGTAACACTTAGGAGGAGAAAGGTAAAGCTTATGCAAAAGCTCACTCAAGGATGTTGATTTTGAAATCATCTACTTCTTGAGGGGATACCCTAGGCATATTCTGGGAAAGTTAAGCTGTCAGACGTCATTAGCTATGCCTCTTCAAACCACGATACATCTTTCTCTAGTCTCTTCAGCATTTATTAAGATAATTCATTTCATAATTTCTTTTTCCTAAATAAAATATATAGGGCCTGATCTTACACTGAGGCAAAGTGGCTAGCGTGCTCCAGCTGAAGATGCAGCCCCATAGCTGCTGGAGGTAAGATTAGTCTGCAAAGGCATCTATGCACAACACTAATACTGAAGAGAAATAAGCTAGCTTTGCACATGTATTTCTTCTTTTTTCTCTTTGTATTCTGAAAAATAATTACCCATATTAAGGCCTTCAAAGCTAGAAAATGTCAAAATATCCTGCAGGGACTGTATAAGCTTCCACACTGGACTGCTGAATGTGTCTCACTGAACAGACTGTGTTGGAGTAACAGGCTGTGATTGTGTAAGTAACACTTGCTGTTGTCGCAGGTACTCAGTATCTTTGTAATCAACATCCCAGAGTACTGTTCTTTTTTTTTTTTTCATTGTAGTGTTTCAGAAACTGTCTTTTAAATAGTTCATAGATACCAAAAGTATAAGGCGAAGATTTTGGTTTTGCAAATAAATAATGTTTCAAAGTCTCATGAATGTTACCATTCCAAAGACGGACAAAAGATGTTGACTGATCCTGAAGCTGTCCTTGAATAACAGTCCTCAGAAATCCTTTGCTTTTTACTAGGGTCTGCTGAACAGTGAGTGAACTTCACAGGATTTATTTTTATTAACTACTTCTGTTCTAAAGGCTAAAGCACACGGCTTATGCATATTGAATCTCTGGTTAATTATTCTTTACATGCTTTAGCACTAGTTAAATTAATCTACATTAAGAGACTGTAATGTTAACTCTGTCCTGATTTAGCAGCAGTTATTATCATTCAGTATGTTTGAGTAAGTACCTTTCCTAGGAGAAATCCTTAAACAACATATGCTTGCAATAGCAGTAGGTAGTTAAATACATTGTACAACAATTATACTTTACTGTATGGAGAACTTTTCATCAAAACATTGCATTACAATTCAACACTGAATCATGTTCCTGCCAACAAGTGATGCATCAAATCGGTATGATTACAGTCAGGACTGAATCAGGAAATGAACTGTCAGAATCAATCGACTGTTACCCTGCTTTTGGAAATTAGTAGTTGCGTCAGTCAGAACTGTACTTGAGAGTGGACCAATAAATGCATATGAGCTGAAGATAAAAACACACAGATCTGAAACCAAACATAAACCAGAAAGAGTGCACGCTTTATTTTAATACAAGTTGTTTTGTAACCTGCTTTTAAGATTCATAAATCCATCATATAACTCACAGTCCTAGAAACAGGAAAAAGACTATAGCAGGAAATTAGAGATTGCGTTTCTGACATCAGCAAAAATGGAGATGGGCATAATGCTTCCCAATGCTGTGTCTAATCATCCCAAATCCTATTGCTGTTACAGTTTAAATATTCTCATTTAGGAAGAAGATGAAGTCAAGACTTCCCAAAACCAAGAGTGGAAATTTCATTTCAGATGTATAATGAGACAGAAAATTTTAAATTACCAGGTTATCCTAAGAATGTGGTAAGACCCAGGTTTAACCAACTACTTTATTCGTGTTACAAATTAAATTCTAATAAAGTTTCTGCCATGGGTCCACTGCTCAGTTCATTATACCTCTCAGATTTTATGGTTTTAGTTTAGACTGCTCCAAGTCATGCACTCAACAGAACATGTTTGCAAGCATTAGGATGCCTAGAAATGAATATGTGATTTTAGGAAGAATGTAGGGGTTGGAGCAGTAAAGAGATGCAGGCAGTGCCTTGCTGGTCATTAACATTTCCAACTTGCAGGGATGTAATCAGGTTTCTTCCTCTTTAGTATGTCCATAATATATATATAATCTTTAGTTTAAGTATATTAGGAGAGGTTAATGTGTTAATATTGAAGTGAGGTTACACGTTGCTGTGATGTTGTGCACCTACATACATCTGCAAGTACTCCTCAAAGGTCTATGCAATAATCAAAGGATTAGAAACTTTCCAGTAAATATTAAAAGACTCAATGATCGAAGGTATTCTGGGACTGTCACACAAGGAAGTAAATGAAATTTAGACACCACAAGGCTGGGGAGCAGAAACACAAGGAAAAGAAGGCACTTCCACTATGTCTGTGGAGTAGGAGTCCGTGCTCCCAGACTTTGTTTCAGCCAGGCTCGTGGCTTTCTGACCTGCAGGAAACCTGGAGCAAAGGGGATACCGCTGCCTCCTCTTCCATCCAGAAGCTCAGGGCACACCTCACTCACCCTTTCGTTCCCCCATGATTTTCACTGCTGTTCTCCCTCTATCATCTCCATATTGTTAGCTGTTCCTGTTGTGGTGACTTGACTCTATTTAGGATTTAATTGGGCCAAAAGGAGAGACATGGCTCTGCGGATGAGTGATTACGGCATTCATGTAGAAAGGAAGAGTCTCGGGTCCCAGTTTGTGCCACAATAACTGAATTCACTTTCCAACTTACGTGCATTGGATAAATGACACGAATAGTCTCTGGAGCACGAGCTGGAGACTCTCTTCCTCAGATGTGACCACACAACCTGTGGGCTGCAAATCACACTCCATTTCTTTCCTATTTCTCTTGACAGGTGTGTTGCCCCCTCTGTACATCACAGAGCACTGTGGATGCAGTGTTCATCTCAGAGGGAGATGTGAAGTTGCAAGGTCCCATGCAGGGGAAGGAACTTAGTTCTTCACTCATCATTGAGCCGTTCATCATGGAAGAAGTTGCTGCTGTGTGGTTTGTCAGAAAGCCCCTTCTGCTTCTTCACCCTGGCTGCTGGAAGTCGCCCAAGAGAAAGGTAGAAGAGAAGGATCCTTAAGTGAACAACTTGAAGAGAAAGCTGAATGCCCACCTTTTAGTTAGGCTAAGGTTTCCAAAAGGAGCAGCCTACTGCTGGATTCCCAAATCTTCATTCATACTGCTTGTCACACAATCTGATACCCAGACTACTCATTCTTAAGAAGCTTGTTTGCTGTTACTGTAAAAATCCTTTGAGCTGTGCCAGATTCTGCAAACCTTATTTATAATTATAACAAAACCCACTGCTTTCCCTAGCAAGTGACTGGGGCCTTACTGTTTTAAAACATGATCAGACTATCACATTATCCAAATATCTGTAACTCTTCATGTCTAACTTCAGCTTTGGGTAGACAAAAGGTAATTGGAATTACCTCACAGCCAAGAGCGGGTGGGTTAAATCACATTACCTACTCAGGCTGAATATGCACATGGCAGGCACCGTGGCCCATCTGACAGATGGAAACTTGCTAAGCGCTAGGTAATTTGTTTGTCTTTCCAAGCTCTGAGGTGCCTACGTGCTTCTTCAGGTGCCTAAACCAAATGTACCAGTATTTGTGTACCCGAAGGTGGGATTTGCAGATCCACTATTTTCTGGAATAGCAGAATCTGTTAGTGCCAGAAATTTTGTGAATCTGGTAGCCAGGCCCCAAGACTGATGAGTAGTGGGTAGCTCAGGGTCCTGCCAACATTTACAAGTGAGACATCATCTGCTCATATCACATGCCAGTCAGGGTGCAAGAGATCTGCACCCAGGTGTATCACTGTCCATAGAGGCTTGAACCTGTCTCTTGTTGACCATGGGAGCTGATCTGACCACAGGAGTACGGGGTGAAATGGAAATATGGGGCTGAGGCAGGTGAAAAGGAGCAGAAGGGAAGGAGGTTCTGCAGTATGAGCTCTGTCACTTTTTGATTTTCAGGAAAGAAGGGATTAAATTATCCTCAATACTTGGAAGAAAGCCTCAGATGGCTCCTTCCAGGAGAGAGGCCATGGTTACAAATACCAAATGGAGACAAATATTGAGAACTCTGTGAGGTGTAGGACTTAACCCAGAGCCTCCCATTCAGCACTTCCTTCCTCAGCACCTCTATCTTGTTTGGCATGCTGTTTTCTGCAAACCCCTCTCCCAGATGCTTTAGTCTTACTGTTTTCTGCAAAGAAACTTCTTCTGCCTAATTCATGGCTGTGAGCTTCACTATGCAAAACTGCCTGGAAGCTGCACCCTGCAACACTCAGCATCCAAGGGCCCTCATGAACCAAGTCAGAATGTGTCATCTACAAACTGAAATTTGGAAAATAAGGTCCTTCATACACACTGAATATTGATCTGGTTTCTGAAATTAAAAATACAAAATATACTCCCTTCAGAAGTAACTGGTCATTCAGCTCTACTTTTCCTGGGTATCTAAATGGCTGGACTGACACATTCTCTTTAAACACCAAGTTAGCAGGAGGACAATGGAGTGGGGGAGGCTTGTTTCTTTAAAGTTTTTGATTTATCACTTTACACGTTTACAAAGTAGATTGTCAATTCCATATGTAAAGATCTCACCAAAACCAAGACAAGATATTTAATGATAATCCTAAGACTAAGCAATATTCTGTGGGGAAGTAAGGCAAGAAGTGTTTTTCCCTTTCCTTTCCTTTCCTTTCCTTTCCTTTCCTTTCCTTTCCTTTCCTTGCCTTGCCTTGCCTTGCCTTGCCTTGCCTTGCCTTGCCTTGCCTTGCCTTGCCTTGCCTTGCCTTGCCTTGCCTTTCTTTTTCTATTTCCCTCCTCTCTTCTTTCTCTTTTCACTTCACTGCAGCTCTGAAAAATTCCCTTACAATTTACTTCTGGTAGGCATTATACACTGAGTATTTCTTGCCTTTCCAAGTTCTTCACAGCTGAGGCTGGTATCTCACATAGAGTGGTATATGCTCTGTGTGGGAGGTAAAGGGAGCAGGTGGCTGTGTGTCTGTTATGGACATCACAGGAGACAGTGTATAAAGAATAGGAAAATAGAAGCATGGTACCAAATTACTTGTCCTGTCAAATGTAGCAGTAAGATTTCAGAACAAAAGATTTCTTTTCTCTTTCTTTTTTTTTTTTTTTAAGGGGGAGGGGCTTGGGGGAAGGGTCAAAGAACAGCCCTCCTGTAAGTATTTCTTCAATCAGCAGGTGCTGAAGTTTCCTGTGAAATACACCATTTAAACTTTGATGTGTCGGCTTCCAGATTTATTTTTTATTTCTTGCCAGAAAATTGGTTCTTCAACTCCAGCTGTTTTAACAGCAATTGTTTAACCAAGACCAGCTCCAAGTGATTAACAGCCCTTACAATGTAGCAACAAAGACTGGATGTTTAGAAAAAGATTGTATTTACTCACTTTGAGTAAACACTGAAATATTAATGGCAAGACATAAAATTATGAGTAGATATTCCTTGTAAATCAAAATTTAACCCTCTAGAAAAATCACTTGCATTTCCCGTACATTTCTAGTGTTACAAATCAATTGGTATTTTAAGTATTACGGTGGCACAGTGTGCATTATGTGTGGATTAGTTTTGACAATTCTCAAAATAAAAAATAGGAAAGTACAAAATATGCTTTTCTCGTTGGGAACTACGAATTTCTCTCAGTAAAAAAAAAAAAAATAATAATAATAATAAATCTGATTACTTTTTCTCCCTTAACATTTCAATTTAGTAAGACCAAACATACCATGAAACCCAATGGCCTATTGGATTAAACGTGGAACTAAGGTGACTCTTCTCACCTTTGTCATTAATAGTATTTTAACCAGAATTTCACAGGCATTTTTGGTTATAAGGTAGAAGCTCACATTTTTCTTGTGCTGAGGTCAAGTGTAGAGACTTCCATCTTATTGTAAGAGTGTTCTGGGTATATTCTTTGATATAAAAGACAAGTAATTACATTTATCACAGGTAAACACGCATTTAATTCAAGTTGTCTGCAGCCTTGGATGTACAGGTAAATGAACACTATTAGCCCAAATTTATGGATTTGAAATATATGACTCTGACAAAATAAAGGCCACATCCTAGAGCTACACTGAATAAACCCTGTTACATGGATAGATACATTCTTTTTAGTGGGATTTAATGGTAAATCATTAGTCATTGTGAATAAAGGGGTAATGAGAACAGCAACCATCTGTCACGATTTCGCTTTCTACAGTAGGGATTAGGCAGAAAACTGAGATAAGAATTTTGATATTTCATTTCACACGCAGCCCAGCTCTGGACTTACCATATAGTTTTCCAAAAAAGTGGCCCATTAGTAAAAAAAATGTTGTGCCTTTCCTTTCAGAAATTTAGTTTCATGCATAAATGTAAGATCTCTATGATCACTTCATGATTTGGTCTAAGGCATGCAAAATCCTCTGCCTTTTCACTTCCTATCTGGTCTATTTTCATGCACAATGAGCTATATGACTGATCACTATGAATTTCTGTTCCAGTTAAATGGGATCAAATCCATTGAATTTACATACATTCTTAAAACACATAGAGTTTTATAAATGCTTTCGTCATTTGAAAGTGAGTATTATTATTAAGTCGCCTTGCAGAAAGATGCAGCCTCCTTTCTTTGCCTTTATTCTAGAAATCATTGTAGGTTAAACAAAAAAAAAATAATAATAATAGAGAACACACATTAAATTTCAAAAATGATCCACAGCCTTTTATAGTGGAGAGGCTGTAGGAACTAAAATATGTCGAGATGGAGGTAAAGTATTGCCAGTTTCATGAGATCAAGTGTTGTGAATCTGGCCCTAGAATCAGCTAAAACAAGGTGATTCCCTCCCCCCACAAAGAATCACAGTTAATTTCTTGCTATTTTCTGACCTTGTTCCTCTGCCCTCTCCTATGTGTGATATAGCCCTGTCTGCTTTTGAGATTCATCTGTGTGCCCAGCAGATCTACTTTAAGTCGGCTCCTTTGTCCACCCCCACAGCCCCAGCCAGGGAAAGGCAGTCTGTAGGGGCTAGATCTGGAAAATGCACGACTCAGGACACGAATGCAGACTGGGATTCTTTTCCTCTTCTTCCTTTGATTGACTATTTGAAAGCACTTCTTGTTGTCAAGCAGAAGAAAGGCCTTGCCTACCTGAAGGTTTTCCTCAAATGAAGTGGTTTTGCTCAAGGAAGTATTACGTTCATGGAAGGGAAATTCCTTTCCTGGCAGCCACTGATTGCAGAATAAGCCAAAATCTCTCTCACACAAAAAAAAAGTCTCATACTTGGTAAAACTGAGGTAGGGAACAAACCTTAGGTGCAAATGTAGATGTGTGCAAGTTTCTGTAATTCTCAGATTTAGAAAATTCAGTTTTAGAGACAGGAGCCATCTAGAAAATCCAGATTCAGATTCAAAGCTGAGTGCTGGAATGCCAAAAGCTCAGGAGGTACTAGTGGCTTGGGCCTGGATTTCTGTAGACTGACAAGGTTTCCTGGCCAACTGCCACGTGAAGGACGATCTGTCCCTTGCTACCAAATGGGTTATCTGCCATGCTAGTGAGTGATGCAGTGAGCTTAGAAGGGGGACAGCCTGTAGAAGTGCAATGGTCAGTACGGGAGAAAAGAAGAAGAGGTAAAATTGCCACCTGATACTTCCAGAGATCAAAGAATGCCAGCAAACAGTGGAAAGTGTTGTGCTTTTGCACTTGTTAACTGATTGCACAAGAGGAAAGACAAAGGAGGAAAGCTTAGTCTAGGCATCTGCTTCTCTGTGAACTGTGACAAAGACATGAAGAGGCATTTACTTGTTATCATCAGCCCAGGGAGAGCCATTCTGAGAATGGAAATGCTAATCATCAATCTCCCTGTGCATGCAATGTCTCTGTTTAATAGCTGATAGAGCGTCTCCAAAGGGGCTTTTTTTTTGCTCTTTGTTTAAAATGACATATAATGGACCTGGACTTATCAGTGTCTCTAAATGCATTTTCTGTGCTTTATCCTTACTAAGGGATTTAGTTCGTTCTAATGAATATGTGCAGAATTGATTTTGAGCTTGGTATAATTTAATCCATCAATTTAACATTAAATTAATATGCGAAGGGGGTCTCTTTGTGGATGAAAAACAGAAGGGGAACATTCTTATTAATTTAAAATGGACTTGAGAAATGGAAAGAGGCTGCTGCTATTAGTATCTGCCACTGGGCTTAGCCACTGGCTTGTGAGTTGCCTCGTGTGAATACTGTGTCTGCTAAAGCCACAGTGGCTGGGAGATGCCTTGTGCACGCCCAGCTGGAGCTCAGGAGGTGTTGTCAGCTCTGCGGGTCTCAGGCTGCGGGGTGAGGACTTTCCAGGGTCTCTGAGGGCTGGCAGCTCCCCATGTCCACCTACCAAACACAATTTCCTGTAGAGCAGTGATCCCCTGACAGTTTTTCACTTTAGGAAGGAGTTCAAACCAAAGACATGTCCCATTGTTGAATATTTGGGGCTGCCATCAGCTCTTACTGTTGACTCCTCATTCCTGAGCTGTCCAAGCTCTCAACAGGGAGCATACCTGGACTGGACATGATGTAAACTTCATCAAGCAGCATTGTTTTAAATGATGCTTTTAACTCATGTGCACTGATCTAACTGGATTTGCAAAGATGGCACAAAGCAACAACTAAGATTTAAAAATCAGAGATATTATTTTGACCAGAAAATGCAAAAAAAAAAAAAAAAAAAAAAAAAAAAAAAAGGGAAATTACAGATATTATTTTAACCAGGAAATGCAAAAAGGGGATCAGTAGCTGAAGCAAGTTTATCAAGAGCAACATGCTTATAAAAATCCTTATTAGAAGCCCATAACAATCACTCCTTTATTTTCCTTAGAGGATGGTTAGACTAACAGGTTCATTACCTGAGCTATCTTGATACCCACCTGTAACCACTTGTAGAGTACTGGGGATGCTGGAGGGCCAGGAGGCAGCTGCCTTCCAGCCTCTGCTGGCAACGGCCCAGGAGGTTCCTCAGCTTTGCCTTGCCAAACTCCTGGGAGCCTTGCTCTCCAGACTTGCTGAATCTGCGGGTATTTTTAAAGGTTGCTGTTAAAATCCCCCAGAATTATGGATAAAGAAAGATTTTCACCATCATTGTATGAGATGGTTACATCATTTGCCTCTGCCTCCAGGTAGAGCTGGGTTCCAGAGAATAGGAAGGTGGCAGCAGAAATGCTCTGGGGCTGATACAGGAGACCCAGAAATATTCCAGAGAAACATGATGGGGAATCAGGGGTTTAGATCGCCTTTCAGGTGAGGGAAGGCAAAAATGAAAAAAGGAATCCTCAGCTTGGACAGCAGAAGATATAACAAAGTTTAGCAGGGAAAATGTATTGTTTTTATCATTTTCAGAGAACACAGTGACAACCTAGCAAAGTTATCAGGAACAGTTTAAAGCAAAGGAAAGCGTTTTTCATAACACATAATTAAATTTTAGAATGCATTGCCATAGGGGATTGTAGAAGATAAAACTTGAATTCAGAAACCCACTGGAAAGATCTGTGAACTGATTTGTGGATATTAATATTTTAATCCGTGAGTTGGCTGTTCAGGTAGAAATGATACTGTAGAAGTATTTAGGTTACTGTTACACTTTGTTCAAGAAAGACATCTGTTCTTGCATCAAATCACAAGGGCTTTTTTTTTTTAATTATTATTTTTTCTTATACATGGCATCTGCTGATTTACAATAGAAATATGAACATATGATGAAGAAGGAATGCAGAGCACAAGGTGGGAATGCATTGATAAGTAACATGACAGTCTGATTAGAAAGACTGGATGATCTTTACTTCTCACCTAATGATATATGGAGAATTTCTCACGAAGTATTACAATGCTAACACATTAAGCTGTAAAAAGACTGATTTGCATCATGTGAAAATCAGGAGAATGCCTTCCCTTGAAATGAATAGATGTCATTTAACCATTTTATCTGTTCTGGAACACATCAGTTCAGAAAACTGTCCAACAGAGTGAAAGTAAATACTGGAACACTGTCTACATTGGAGTATAAATCACCTCACCAACTAGAAAGTGCTCATAGCAAAAATGCAAACAGTAGAACAAAGTTAACCATAGTCTGGTTCTTCATCACAGCTTCACTGTGAAGCTCACCAGCCTAAACACCATCTGCCTACAGAATACTGTGACACGTGAAATGAGGACGAGAACAGGAGGAGGGATGAGGACAAAAGACATTGCCCTGCCTACAGCTCCCTTCTACAACCCTTAATACTTTGGGGAGACACTTGTCACCAAAGCAGTCCCTGCTGAGAAGAGCAGAGCCTTTTTCAGAGCCTCTCACCCCTGCAGAAGGAGGCTCTGAGTAGAGGGAGTGCAGCAGCCTCCCCATCACTGCAGCTGGCAGAGGCTGCAACAGAAGCTAGCGGATGCTTGAAACAAGCCTGTGATGCAAGCATGTATTCATTTTTTTTTTTTTTTTGGTGTGCATTTTCTTCTCTTTTTTCATCTCTCCCACCTTTTTGATGATTCTGCTTAAATGTGGCAAAACGGGAAAAGGTTCTGTTTTGCAGAATTAGTTACAATAAATGTCTTTGGAAGAAAACTGTAGCTTGTTAACAGATCTTTCATAGCTATAAGTATATTCACCGACTCCTTGCAAAAAAAATACGCTACACCTCATCAGTTGGTGTGTGCTTATGTCACTATACCATTACTCTCACGATGTAACTACTAACTACACTCAGTGTGGCCCATGACTTGCCATCAGTAGACCTGTGCAGGTCAAGCTTGATTTAATCCTCTGCAGTGGCAGCAGATATATTTTATATATTATATNCTGTTATTTCTTGGATCATCCTGGGACCCTGTTGCAATCCTTGGTGCCACATTTGTCAGTTTTCATGTCCCTGATATTGAGGCTCATTTAAACAGTTCATCATATCCCAGGTATAGTTTGGCAATTTCAAATTTTCTTAGAACTCTGCTGCAGGTACTGTCTACGGCTGACAAGTTTTTATTTGTCCGTTTATTGATTTGCTGAAAATACTTTCTACTGAAACCTCATTTTAAGAGAGTTCCTCTTGCATATTTTCTGGAAAAAAAAAAAAAGTTCCTACACTGCGACCTTTCTTCCTTTCCTTAATTTTTTTTTTTTTTTTTAGTAAACACTGAAGTAAAGAGTTTTGTTCTATTTTTCATATTATGATGCAATTTTCTAAACATTCTTACTGAAAGTTGTTTGCCTATAGAGCATGCAGATTCTCTGGTAAGTTCCCTCCTATTGGTGAGTTTAAAAAAATATTCTCAAATTATAGTATTTTAATTTATATAGATTTTCTGTTGTTAATTTATTAATAATTATTTGCAGTTACTGTTAATGTTGTATTTCCATCTCTTTTGGCCTGCATTATTGTGTTGCTGTATTTTGGTCACTGGAGAGTTGAAGTTTCATTTTAATTTGAGTATTTGAACGTGAATTCCAGTTTTTGAAGGGTACCAGTTCAGTATGAGTAGTATTATTCTGCTATTTTCCCACTCTGTTCAGGTGTGGGAGCATTTTTAACAGATCACAGAATCACAGAATCGTAGGGGTTGGAAGGGACTTCTGGACACCATCCAGTCCAGCCCCCTGCTAAAGCAGGTTCCCTACAGCAGGTTGCACAGGAAGTGTTATCACTGTACCCTGATTTTCTAATACAATGCCCATAATAAATAATATATAATATAATACAAACATAATAAATAATATAATAAATGTATATTCAAGAGATAAATATTTATGATAATAATTTTGCTCTTTTTTGCTGTTTTTAATTTAATTTTCATTTCCCATTTTTATGCAGCTCTCCATTCAAAATTAAAACATCCCATAGTAGGATATTTTTTGCTTTATGCTTTGCAAGGAAAGCTGAATTTGAAACCTGGTGTCACACCATTGCAATGTGGTTCTTCAGCAGGAAGGTTTTGGGCCCAGAGCTTCTTCTCCTGTGTGTATATCAGAGGTCTCTCTGTGGACTCCAGATTCATAAGTTCTTCATAAATGGTGCAATAAAAGCTGTGTGGCCAAGTGGCCAAGCGGCATCTCACTGCACTGAAACATCATCCTTCAGCCACAAGAAGCCCTCCTGCTCCTGACGTTCCTGCTGTAGCACAGGAGGACCCATCACAGGCAGTTGCCCCATGAGCCAGTAGGCACTGGCAGATGTCATCCATCCCCCTTTTGAGCCTTTCTGTGGACTGCGGTGAGGGGCAGAGTCTGGCCATATCCTTCCCTGTACGTGCAGTGGTCCTGCACAGCTGGGCTGGAGACACAGAGACAGTCTTCCTGGGGATGGAGGAGCAGAGCAGAGGTGTATGCAGTGAGGCACACTCCACCTTGATCGCTTTCTCGAGTGTCAGTGGGTCTGAAGGGCCAACAGAAACAAAGCTGTGCTCAGTGGTGTGAAGGACTACTTGATGGATGGGCAGATCACAGAAGGCTGACTTTCGTGAGAAAAATAGCTAAAATCCACACAGGCTGTCTTGGGTCACTGAAGGCACTACTAGACCTTTAATGGGTACTTGAGTTAATTGCAAATTTAGGATGACTCAGGCTTTTCCCCATTCTGGAGTGAGAAAATCCTTTCCTGTATGTATGTCTCAATAATATATAGTTAACAATGTTGTTATTTTTATCTATTCCTTTTCCATGAAAGTGATTTTTTTTCACCATTTTCTCCCTGTGGCTTAGAGGTGAATGAATGCACACAACTGTGCAGATAAATTTATTTAAATGTTTTTAAGAGGAGGATGGTATGGCATGGGGATCACAGAGGTGGCGAGGCTTTGAGAACTGCTGGAAGGATTTCCGATTGTACTGTAAAGCTATGAAGTATCTGAGATTTATTTTTTTCAGGCTTACTACCCGAGCACAATGGGGGAGGAACATACCAACACTTTCCTGTATTTGAGGAAGATTGTGGTTTAAACTAGGTGACTAAAGAAACAAAACCATGAAATGAAATTGCTAAAAATATCCTAAATACTTGATCTCTTGAAATATTAGTTATGAAAAATGCATATTTTCTCAGAGTGCCAGGAGTGACTGTTGAATATTTTACCATGGACTTATAAGTCACAACACAGATTAAATGCCAGTCACAGCACAGCTTCATCAGTGACTGGCATACTGAAAGAGTAGAGGGTGATAACATCTGTAACGTAAGAGCACAGCGTCAAAAATGTAGCTGAGAGCAATCACTGTGTCTAGGCAAACAAGATGCATGGTTGGGTTCTGCTATTGATGTAGTCAATATCTGATGTATTATATCCCAGCTATGACCATGATCCCAAGATTATAGTCAGCTTTCCAAATTAGCAAGACCACATAGCCCATAGAAGATTTCCATCATGTAAATCCCTGAGTACTTCCACTGCAGATCTAACATGGGGGTGATTGCAGGTATGCAGTCTACTATGAATGCAATGTGTGGTGCATGCTATGAAGAAAAGCAGCCGACAGGCATATCCTGATGTGGCTCATCTCAAACTCCACTTCACTGTTGTTAAGAAACCATTTTAACCTGAGAAGAGGTCCTTACTGACTTAGGAAACCAGCAGCACTGCAAGAGGACATAATTGTGGGAAGATATATGTGTAGTCAAGGACTTTGAGATGATCATTGCAAAGCTGTGAGACACTTGTAGAACTAGGTCTGGCAAAAGAATAAATGATGTGAAATCAAAATTATTCACTGGAGCTGGCAAATTAACCTTCAGCAAACTATTGGAAAATGACACAAATCTGGAGTTTTGTGGAGTGCTGCTATCCCATGAATTGTGTTCTCTCACCACATTTTTTACTTTCTTTGTGTAGTGGATTGGCCAGGTAGCAGGTCAAAAAATATCTTAAAGAAATACTTCCAATCTACTATTTTCTGTCTAAACAAATGACCACTTTTCTTATCTAGAAAATCATAATATAGGCTGAGTGTCTAGATAATGAAAGTTGCAACAGCCAGCTAAGAAACGAGACAATGACATAAACAAATAGCCACATCATGCATTACAAGTATTATGAGTTTGCAACATGAACAGAAACGCCCAAATGCAAGAAGAAACTCTGCCAGATGCCTTTTAGATGTAAATCCTTTCAAAGTGTTACGTAAGGTTGTGATGAGAAAGTTCACAGATCATTGATACACAACTTCTTTATAAAAATAACTCCTTCTCCTACCATAGTTGTAACAAATAAAGTTTCATATGGATGAAGTTCTGCAGGAACATCTCCTTTGTGATGATGACCTGACAGCAGATATGCTGTCAGGAAGACACTGACTTTTGGTCAACTTTTTGTTGACCAAAAGTGGCTATGACTTCATTGATTTTGGCTTCATTAACAGACAAAGGTCAGGAAACTGTCAGGTCAGTCTAGCAAACTGGCCAGAAAAATCACAGATTTGTTTGGTGCAGCAACCAGACTGGTGGCTTCCAATGACCTTTGACTGCTTCCATCATGCTCAAAAGCATGTGCGGCCAGAAAGTGGTCTCAGATCCTTCCCTGTTGAGAGACAGTGAGCGGGGAAAATTGACAAAACTTCCTCCAAACTGGCTCTAAGTCACTTATACTTCAGTTTAAACTTCAGGAGCTATCTGATGGG
Organism: Alectura lathami; assembly: GCA_013399715.1. Classification (NCBI taxonomy): domain Eukaryota; kingdom Metazoa; phylum Chordata; class Aves; order Galliformes; family Megapodiidae; genus Alectura; species Alectura lathami. The sequence goes on from VXAV01006214.1 coordinate 145,110, forward strand.
GTGTGCACAGTGACGGAAAGGCAGTTTTCTTCTCCATTTGCAGCCTTCATAAGATGAATTTTTAGAATTAAAAATATAATGGGATATAAAGGAAAATCACAAGGCTGCAATTCTGACCTTTGACCTAGGAGAAGCAATATCTATGCAGACTCTGCCTTTGATTTTTCAGCAAATATTTGAGCCACATAGGATGAGAAGCTGGCAGTACACTGACACAGATCACTGAAAGATCCCACGATGCAATAGACAACCACGCCAGATACCCTTCAGACAGTTTTAACATTACATGGGTGTTTTGCCCTCCACAGCTCCTATCAGAAGGTTGTTCCAGAACTTTGCTTCTCTGGTACTTAGAAAACTTTTTATAATTTCCAGTCTAATTTTATTCTTGACTGGTTTATACTAATTTGTTCTTTCACTAATACTATCTTTCTCTTAAAACCTCATTTCCTTCTGTGGCATATAGCCACCTACTCAATTTACACAGCACAGTCTTAACTCCTCTTACTTGTCATTGTTCTAGGTTAATGAGGCACCTTTTATTTCTTCTTGTACTCTCAGCTGTCTGCTCACTTAGCCGATGTTTTGGGCAATTTTTGCACATACTCCTACAAAAATAGTTTAATTTGTTTATTTATTTATTTTTCTATGATTGTCCAGATATGTATACAATAATTTCTGTTGGGGCCTTTCACCAGAGTCTTATGTAAAGGTTTCGTATTTCAGTCTGTACTGAAAATATTTTGTTAGACCAGTTTCACTTTTCTCTTTCCCCAACACCAATGTAATGTTCTGACATTCTGGTTTTGAGTAAATACAGCTGCATTTAAATCCCCTAAAATTATGAAGCTACATTCTGACAGTATGAATGTTACCCTTAAGAGCAGCGCTGATGGCAGGGCCATCATTCTCTACTTTCCTGTTGTTACAGAGCTAGATATATATCCTGATGAAAAAATTTGGAAATTTAAAACATCCATCTACTTAGACTGTCTGTGATCGCTCTTCAATATTCCATGATTCTGATTAAAAAAACATANGAAAGGCAGATGACTTAACTTTTAAAAAACTAGGAGGCGATTGCTAAAAAACCAATATGAACACAAATGCCTCCTATGTTGTGTGGTGCATTAATTCCACTAAATTTTATTACATATGCAACATCTTTTTAAAATTGTTCCTTGACCAGAATTGTTCTCTTTGCCCTTCTATAAAAAATATAGCTAGTTCATAATACTGTAATGTGTTACTGTAATCAACAAGATATCATACTTTTTTTCCCTTTTTTTTTTTTTTTT
>VXAV01006214.1:151415-164448 GCA_013399715.1 Alectura lathami
ATCTGAATTTAATAAAGTGCACATTGTATGCCAACACAATTTGTTTTAATCTCTGGAAGGCCTCTCAGGCTTCTGAAAGCTCCTAAAATTCAAATCTAATTTCCCTAATTCTGCCATTTCCTTCAGACAGAACAATCTTCCTTCAGTCTTTCCTACCTTCTAAAGACATTTCTCAATTCATCAAAAATCATCTGTTTATTCATAATACTGTAGGCTAGAACATGCTGCTTTGTTTAATGTTCGTGAATAAAAGCATTTAAAGATTAGTAATGGAACTGCAAGCAATTTTTCCCTCACTTGTCTCCTAATATTTTCTCCAAATGCAAACAGTTTTGTTGAGAATCTAAATGTGGTTTTTGATGTAGCTGACAGCTGATCTGCTTTGAGATAACACCCATCTGAGGACCAAAATTCTTCAGGTTTCTTTGTCCAGCAGTTTTTTTTTGTTTGTTTGTTTCCCTGGCAGTTTAGCAGAGAATCAACTGGTTTTGATAAGGATTTGTGTCTGGCAACCACAAGGTCTGATGTATCTTCAAACCTTGGCTTCAACTCAATCTTGTGTGTTCTAGGTCCAGTTCTCTGCACGATGACCGTGATCCTCATGGCATGTTTTTTTTTTAACAACCCTTTCACTCTGTTAGGCTAGGTCAAACTTGACGAGTTTTTAACCTCTTCCAAAGAGCCACGTGCATTGTGTGTTTTATGAACTCATAATTTATTTCAGAAAAAAGCCACCTAGATATTCTTGTTACTAAACTTCCCATTGGTATATTTTTCTTCCCTTCTTTTAAGGTTTCTATGAACTTTCTGCTTGTTTGAAGCTGAATGTTAGTTAGCTTGGCTATTTTACTCCTCGCATCTTGCAGTCTCACTGGCTGACAGTGCTAGATAGCCTTGGTAGGTTGTCTTGCTGTATTCATCACGGAGATGACCATCAGTGGGTTGGGCACAGAAGAACCTGGAAAGCAGACATGGGGAAAGGACTGTTATTTATTATGAGCGTGTTCAAAGCTTAGCACAGTGTAATTAGAACCATTAAGCACCATCACAGACATAAATACAGATGATTACAGAGGCTGAAAACTTGTTTTTGGTAAAAAAAATGAAAATGCATTTAAAGTGAAATGCTTGGCAAAAGCAGTCCAATTTTGACCATAAATTTTGTGAGTCAAATAAACAGAAACAAAGACATTCAGAGCAAAATGGAAGTTAAATAAGTTTTCAAAGATTCTCAGTTTAATGAGTGAAAATTTGAGTTTCTGTGCTTTTGTTAAACAGTCATTTATCTTAAATGGAATAATAAGCATATAATTGAAATGTTAGTTTTTTTTGTTTGTTTATTTTTTGAAATTTCAGTATTTCTGACAGTATTTGAAGTCAGTGACACTGTGGGCTATCAGCTTGGTTACTGTAGCAGAGTCCATTTGAGATGTCTGAGAAGGTGCCCTTCACATTTTCAGACTCCTGACCTAAGCCTACTCTAAGAATATTTTACATTTTTCCTAAATACTTTGCCAAAGTCATTACTGTTTGCTTCCCCTTTATATACTGTACAGGGATGTCCTAATAGGACACTTTCCAAGTGAAACAACCTGCCCCACAAAGTTCTCCTAGTCCAGAAGAACTTTATTTGTATAGATAGAAGTATGAGTGTGCTTCAGCTGGACTTTGAAGAAAGGCAAATCAAGGTATGCAGCTAAACATACATAACATAAGCTGTCATCTTCACTTGAGGTTCAAGAGTGCTCTTCAACCCACCTCCCATGACATCAAGAAAATGCAGACATGGGGACAAGAAATACTCTGAAGTCACCTGGAAATACACGGATGAACCTCCACTACTTGTTTTCCCAGTCATGTTGCAGTAATTAGATTATATATATATATATATATATATTTACCTTATTGAGACTACCTACATGTGCAAAGCCAGATACTGGTAATTTTTCAATATTTCATAAGAAGTCAAATCTGAATTATATTAACTTATTTATTTTCAAAGCATTTTCCCTCCTTCCCTCAATTACTCAATTGTAAAGAAGGTCTCCTGCAAATATTGGAAATGTTTCAAGATAAGCTTGTATTTCTTTAATGGAAAGTCATAAGTATGAAGTCAATACCAGTACCCCTAAAAATACATGTGCAGGGAACCTAAGAGGCTTTCTCGATTAATTGGACAGTTTCACTTCAGTAAGTTCATAGTGTGAGCAGAAAGCACACAGAGGACTGTACACATGAAACAACTAGAATGACAGATTACATGCTCAAGACTTAGAGATTGGTACATGGATGCAATGAATTCATTCAGCCTTAGTGAATGGACAGAAAAAATATTCCAGAAATAATATTAAGTCATTGGTATTTTAAGGACTGAATTGTACAAGGCTTTTCTTATATTCTTTGGAGAAAAACATTTACACAATAATTACACAATTAGTCCTAATTAAATCTTCTGGGTTTGTTTTGTTTTGTTTCAGTTTTCTGGGCTTGCCGTTTATTTTTTAAATATGTATTTGTGAGAAACGGATTTTGTGGACAGTTTTCTGGGAACATCTGTTCACTACATATCTATTATCATAACGGCAAGTTGAACAGTAGGAACTATTGGGACAGAAGCAGAGAACAAAATAGAAAGCATAATCATGTCATTATGTAAAACACTGGTGTGTGCAGTTTTGCCCCTCTCTATCATAAAAAAAAAAAAAAAAAAAAAAAAANACTAGAAAATGTGCAGAGAGGAGTGACACAAATGGAATCTGAAGTAAAGAATGATTTCAATGCAAGAAGAGATTTAACATCCTTGTCCTCAAATTACTGGAAGCTAGGTGAGAAATGGCAGACAAATACTACCATGTTTTTCTTTGATGCATTCTCTCTAAGCACCCATTAATGGCCAATTAAGTTGGAGTTAGAGGCACAATACAGAGTGAAATAGGCCTTTGGTCTGAAACTTTGCAGATGTTGTTATGAGTAGAAAGGCTCCTTGCACAACCTTCCACATGTAGAGAAATGTATGTGTTGTAGTGTAAGAGATCAGATGAGTGCAGCAGTAGCAGTAGAAAAGCATTATCATACCACAACACAATGTGATCCTCCTTTAGCCATGTGAGCTCCCATGAGGTCCCAAAGTGGTGATACTTGTCATAAGAAAAAGCTGACGTACACTTGTGCCAGTAAATACCAGCAGTGAATTTAACTGGCTGCCAGATGCTATGACATAGGCTAGAGAGCTGTGAGCCATAGGTGGTCATCAAATTGAAAGGAAGAGACTAGAATTAATCAATTAAACAGCAGCCAACACCAGCATGGACTGGAAAGCTTTAGTCTGAGAAAGATAGAAGTGTCAGGCCAGAAAGGTGTTGTGCACTAATGGAAAAAGAGGGGAAGCTGAGTTGTCATAACCAAGCGCCTAGGTCATGCTGAGCTGACTCTTGGAGGCACAGCAGCTCGGTCTACCCAGCTCTGTCTTCCTCTGCCAGCTGGTTCATGAAGCCAGGCTGCTGTCTGTGTGGGACATGTTTGGAATCACGGCATGTTCCCGCAGCATGCCCTGAGAGGCAGCCAGTGCTCCCCTGCCAGAAGGCTGCCAGCTTTGCAGATAGATCCTACCTCTGCTTAAAGTCAAGTGCCATGAAAAACTTATGGAAGACCTTCTTCAGAGCCATTTTTGTGCCCACCATGACAGTGAAGAATGGAGTGCTGGTGAGTACCCTCCTGAGCCTCTAATTCTGGGGCAGGGCATGTGTGCGTAGTAGACTGTGGGTCAGAGGTGTGGAGCACTGAACACAGCAGAAAGAAGGCATGGTCACTCACAGGGTACAGAAACGTCTCCAAGCCCACACCAACATCTTCATCCCTGCAGAGCTATTCCTCATCTACACAGACCTTTGGCCTCTTTCCCCATTCTGGAAGGTGATATGATTTAGTTGCTCCTCCTGAGACCACTATGCATGGCCATAGAGGGATGCTATACTTTCACATTCTTCCTCAGTATAGAGAGGAGTAAAAAAAAGCAGGAAGATCTCACACAGTGCTTGGAATCATTCGTTCTTAGCAGGGATGTGTTTCCCACAAAGAATGTGGCAATAAATTTTAAATGTAATAAGTATTCTCTCTCGTTGAGATGGATCATCTCTTGACCAAAAGGTTGGGATGAAAAAAAAATTGAATATTCATTCATGTATATTCATTTATACTGCAAGACTGAAGAATCAATCACTCTTTAGTAAATACAAATGTAAAAAACCACCTCTTTCACAAAAACCATTTGAAGGCTGACTGCAAATAAGGCAAATTGCAAAAAAACTTTGTTGCACCTTTACATACACATGTTTGTTTATTGATTTTTATGAGGTACAATTAATAAAACAAGTGATATTTCTGTTGAACAATGAACTGCTTACACGCATTGTAGACAGCCATGTTCGATTTTGAACTAAAGAAAAACCTGACAATTAGATTTTAGATATAATTGTCCTAGGAAGAGTCAAAGAGAGAGTTTTTCCTACAAACTGTTGTTAGGAGATTGGGATCTTCACTTTCTCTACAAGATGCATTAACCTCTGCTACAACTCGCTGTGCAAGTACAATTCCTCTTTTGATCCATTAGCAGAATATGCAGCAAGTAGGTCTATCTCACTGCAAACCTTAGTCACATTAATCCTGCCACTTGTCATTAGGTATTTACATGCAATGTTATCCATCCTCTGTGTGTTTTGCTAGACAGCAGAGGGTCAGAATACATATTTATCACTCAGGATAAGCAAATTATTACTCTATAGAGCACTGCTGTAGTTGAACTGAACCCTGTGAGCCACATGCCTAATTTAATTGCATTGCAGGTAGACATTGAGAGTGTTTTGCTGGATAAATCAGACTATTTTCGTGAGGAAAAATCTGTTCCTGAAAATAGTAGTTGTGTTGTTTTGAAGTTCTGTTTGTACTGATGAAAAGTGATGATCAAAACTTTTGGATTCAAAATCAAGATTTGCCAGGCAGAGTATACAGAAGATGCATGCCTAGAAACAACCCTTGTACCAGTGGCAGCACTAGGAAGAAATTCTTACAGTTGCTGTCCTTCCTTCTATATTTCTCTAATCTAATGATTCTGTAAAATGTTCAATTTTCCATCACTATGGAAAGCATTTTCCACTACCTATAATTTGATTATATTTTTAGACCAACATCAAATTTTGGGGGGATAAAACAGTAACAATAACAACAAAACAAAACAAACAAACAAACAGAAACAAAACAAAACAAACAAACAAAAAAAAAACAAGGAAGTGTTGCAACAAAAGAGTATTCATCTCCTTAGTTTTGAATGTAGTTTTTGTGCATAAGCATCAGAGCTGCAGACATTGGTAATGATGATACAAAACTGGCAGGAGTGGCTGACATGCCAGAAGGGTGCGCTGCCATCCAGCGAGACCTAGACAGGCTGGAGAGTTGGGCAGGGAGAAACTTAATGAAATTTAACAAGGGCAAGTGTAGAGTCTTGCATCTGGGCAGGAATAACCCCAGGAAGCAGTATAAGTTGGGTTCTGACCTGTTGGAGAGCAGCGTAGGGGAAAGGGACCTGGGGGTCCTGCTGGACAGCAGGATGACCATGAGCCAGCACTGTGCCCTCGTGGCCAAGAAGGCCAATGGCATCCTGGGGTGTATTAGAAGGGGTGTGGTTAGTAGGTCGAGAGAGGTTCTCCTCCCCCTCTACTCTGCCCTGGTGAGACCGCATCTGGAGTATTGTGTCCAGTTCTGGGCCCCTCAGTTCAAGAAGGACAGGGAACTGCTGGAGAGGGTCCAGCGCAGAGCCACCAAGATGATCAAGGGAGTGGAGCATCTCCCTTCTGAGGAAAGGCTGAGGGAGCTGGGTCTCTTCAGCTTAGAGAAGAGGAGACTGAGGGGTGACCTCATTAATGTTTATAAATATGTAAAGGGTGGGTGTCAGGAGGATGGAGCCAGGCTCTTCGCTGTGACATCCAGTGACAGGACAAGGGGCAATGGGTGCAAGCTGGAACATAGGAGGTTCCGCTTAAATATGCGGAGAAATTTCTTCACAGTGAGGGTGGCAGAGCACTGGAACAGGCTGCCCAGAGAGGTTGTGGAGTCTCCTTCTCTGGAGACATTCAAAACCCGCCTGGATGCATTCCTGTGCGATCTGCTCTAGGTGTTCCTGCTTCGGCAGGGGGATTGGACTAGAGGATCTTTCGAGGTCCCTTCCAATTTCTAACATTCTGTGATTCTGTGATTCTGTAATAGGTAAGATTTCAATACGGTGCCACAGTGCATCACTTTGCATTGTCTTTGGTCTATTTGAAAGAAGAGCATCTCTGGAAGTGTTTACAGCTCAAAATCCTTCCCTTTGTAAGAACAGGTACTATGAGGACAGATTAGCATTCAGAGGGGAAAAATGTAGAACCTTGGAAGAAGCATTAGATATTATCAAACAACTAGGGACCCAGATAGCTTCAGTACCAAAGTTCCCCATGCTTCTGAAATTTTAAAGCAGGGGAATTAATTTCTAGTACCTTATTATAGGTTGAAAATAAAGATTTAATTGACTTACGTATAAAATCTCTGCTCATTTTGTTGCTTAATCTGTTCTATATTGTCACTACTCTTCAGTGGACCAACCACCAGCCATGACTGTGTCAGGTCAGATTTCTTTTTCAAAACCATAGTAAAGCCACCAGCTCTTTCCAGGTTGCTTTTTTAAGGATTGGTTTGGTTTGGTTTGGTTTTTGATCACTGGTGGACTTCTATGATGGAAAACCTTTCCAAAGTGAAGAAAGTTGAGTTCATGTTGGCATAACCATACAGTGCTGCTGACCAAAGGCATGTAGACTGGTCCTGTATCAGAGACGTATCTCAGCTATATTTCTGCTCTTTCTTTCCTTTCTGATAATATTTATATATCAATGGTTATATTATTGTGCTTAGTATCAACAACAGACTTATATACAAATAACTGTGACTCTTCTGCCATTCAAACAAAGCCCCTGCACTTCTGACTATTTTGTCTTTTACAAATTCTGTCACCTGGTAGAAATGGATTTGAAGTGGCCATTAGGATTTCTTTTGCTATTGCTGGATAGTTAAAATTATGTACCTTTATCCTGAAAAAGGATTGTAATAAAACCTTCATTGATATGTGCTTAATGCATCTGTGTTCCTTGGGAGTTAATTTTCTTAAAATAAATTCTTTATTATTAATTAAATAGTTCTTTACTATTAATTGTTTATTAATTTTTAATTGTAATATTAATTTTGTCATCATTTTAAATGGCAGAACTCTTTTTATTACTGTTGAATTTTGGCTTTTATTGGCATTTTGGGTTTCAGAGTATCAATCGTCATTAGTATATTCTTGCTGGAATTCATGCTTCCAAGCCCTTTTGCTCAAAAATATTCTATCATTAAGATGTTAATCTTTTGTGCTAGTTGCTTACTTAGAGCCCCAAATGACTTAGACAGGTGCTTAATTTGAGTTACACAATATGACGTGTAAGTGAAGTTGAGTGCTTTGTAGACAAGAAGAGGGACTACTGAACTGGGCCAGGCTGAGAAATATTAATTAGTCCGGTGAATGCTCTAGCAGGTGTTTATATCTGGAGGGAAGATGGTGCTTCAAGATCTGTGAGATTTTTGCTGCATAGTATGCAATGAATCACAGGCTTTCTGTTCCTTGTTATCTTCATCTCAGAAGTGAAAAAGACATGATCCCTTCTGGATGTTCTTTTGCATTGTTGGAACGTTGTTTTGTTTTACTCATAGTAAAAAAAGTAAAAATTATTTTATATATTGCTCTCTCCTACACTTTATTGACATAAAGTCACATTTTAAATTAACAGACAAACATGATGCTACAAAAGCATCTCTTAAAGTGACCTATGTTATAACATTTTAGATTCTATCTAGTTCAGTTGGAAGGATAGGATCATAAATAAAAGTAAAAGTAAAGAACCTCTCCCACATTCATGCCATCACTCCTGAGGCAGTAGTGCTCTCAAAGAGCCATGGCTCAGTGAAAAGAAAACCAGTTTCAAAACCAGAAACAGGCTGGGTAGGGCAGCTCCAGGATTTGTAGTGGGAGGGAGGGAGCGATGAGGGAAAAGGAGCAAAGACGTTGGCTCTTGGAAATTCATGGTCAGTGCCCTCAAACCTACTCCAGGAGTGGAAAGAACCTTTTGACTAGAGGCAGCCTGCAGGTAGCCTTTGTTTTTCCTATGGAGAGGCACTGCCTGCCTGGATAACATGCAAGGGAAGGAAAAGAAACTGACATTACCCATGTGAACTGAGTACAGAGAAAGAGGAGAAAAACAGATGTGAATAAGATCTTCTTTGACTTTTGCAAGGGCAAGAGTTTGCTGAAATTCTCCTCTGATGCTCTTTTGGTGCTAGCTGGCCTCACATGTCCGTTTGACATCTTACATTCCTGATCTGCAGCTGATGACGGTGCGAGTGGGCACACAGAAACCAGAGGGCTGCAGCACCTGGCCTCCTGACTCTCCAGCAGGAGTCTTCTGAGTCCCAGAGGTCTCAGGCCGATGGCCCTAACCCACAGACAGATGCATTCATTGAGCAGTGCTCCACTCTAGAGAAAGAAGCTGGCCACTGATGGGATAGGGACGGTGTGAGCAGATGTCAGGTATGACCACAAGCAGCAAATGCAGGGCCAGCGGGTGCGGCAGTGGTGGGCAGTATACAGACAACAGTGCTAAAGAGAGAGGACCATGTGTCACCTTCCGGAGTCTGGTGCAATGGTCACAGAGCATATGAGCCTTGACAGCAATGTGTTCGGGTGTGCTGGTGAGCAAGCAAAAAAGGACCATGGGTGTGTACCAAGGCAGATATGGCTTCCACAGCACATGGAGAGGAGCAGCCTGCAGACGCAGGCTAGGCCACGCTGTTTGGCCTATGAGGCAGAGGCCACTTGCTGTATGATTCCAAGTGAAATTTGAACAGCAGCAGAGTGGGGCTTGAAATGATCTCTAACTAAATAATATTAAATGCTTTAACTAGAATCCCCTTCTGCATGCCATTGGCATGTAAAATTTGGAGGAAATACGGAAGAAAACAGCTATTGTAATTTATATTCAAAGTTCATAACATTATTAATGGGCAGTTTTATGACTAAAACTCCTCCAAGAAACATCCAAGTGGGTCTAGTTTATAAACCAGGTCCATTTAAAAATGGCTTGTATACCATGTCTTAATTTCTTTTTTAAATATGCAAACCCCCTCACTTTTGCTTTCAGATTAAGAAATAACAACATTCAACTAAAATATGTAGTCAAAGGCAATATTACAAAGCAAAAACACAGCTTTGTATTGGAAACTGACTGCAATGTGAACAGAGAGGTTTCCATTTTTGTTTAATCTTCTAAAGGGAGTATGATATTTATTAAAACAAAACAAAACAAGTTAAGTAATAGCTGTATATCTCCTAATTCATTGTGCTTCTTTAACCAATACACTTGCTTTCTGCCCCTCTCTAGTTTCCTACAGTGTTCATCCTAACCCTTGAAATTCCTTAGCATCTTGAAAAGTAACTATCAAGAAGTAGTTACTACAAAAACTGCGTCAAGCTATGATGGACAAATTTTATTTATTTCGAATCAATTCCACCCCAAAACCACATTCACAAAAATTAGAACTAAGAGTATAGCTCGGATGTTAAGAGGATATAATAACAAAAACAAGCATTATAAACTTAATTCATTACCACTGTCAAACATGAAATAAAGTCAGATATGTGAAGACATGGAAATGTACTCCAAAGCCACAAACATCTATGATTCTATGATGTGCCTGGTTCTGTATTACAGTATCATGATTGAGATGAGTTAATCTTTAATGTGATGTAGAGTTTCACGAATTATTTTTCGAAGCATCAAAAACCTGGAAAGAAGTTGTATACTATCAAACACATTGTTGGGTTTTGGAAAGGGCCTTTGCAAGTATCAGGAACTGTTTTTCTCTGTAGTAATTTAACTAAAATCAATGTACAGTGCATAGCTGTTTCCTCTGAGCTTGCTTTGATGTTGAAGATGATATTTCTGGGTTTTAAATAAATAAATAAATAAATAAAAGCTGTTTGTTAAGGCTTTGCAAATTAGAACATTAAAAGAGGAAAAATATCAGCTCACTTTTTAAGGAGAAAGATAAACCAAACCAAACTGATCAAAATAAACAAAAGACTAACGTGTAGCTTCAGCAGACTTCATTTACACGTGTTATAATTCTCCTCTCCACCACCCACTCCTTTCAATTCTCTAGAGTACTTTCTCATGCTGTGCTGAGATTAGCAACAGTAATCAGAAGAAAGGGATGTCATGGACATAGCAAAATAGTTATGATGTTCATGTAGAATAATCATCTCCATATTAAGAATATCAAAATAATAATAGGTCTGATTATGCTGTCAGTTATTCCGTTGAAAGCTAATAAAAACCTCCACCGAGACAGATTCATTATTAAATAACTGGATGCATATTTTAGCCATAAAAAAGTATCATTAGTAATATTCATCATAAAAATACAACTGTAATGTTGTATTCTTCATATGGAACTGTATAGTATTTGCATTCTTCAGGATGTCTGTCACAGATAAATATGCACCATTTTACAGACGAAGTAAGGTCTCATATAAAAGATATATTATAATTATGACAAAACCTAAAATAAGAACATGGAATCACATAATAATTCAGGTTGAAAGGACCTTTGGTGTCATCTGGTCCAGGACTCCATTCAGAGCAAGGCTGACTTTGAAGCAAAATCTAAGTCTAACACTTCATTGGGTTGGATATGGCCCTTCCGGGCTTTTTTGAAGTTTTGAGTTTCCCTCAAAGAGGGAAATTCCACAGCGTCTCTGGGGTAACCTGTTCTGATGTCTGATCACCTCGCTGTGAAATTTTTCTTCTTAGAATTTTTCTTCTTCCAACTTAAGCCTGCTGTCCCTTGTCCTTTTGCTGTCCACCCCCGAGCAGAGTCTGGCTCTGCCTCCTCTGCACCATCCCAGTAGGCAGTGGTAGGCAGTGGTAAGATCTCCTGTCAGCCCCCTCTACTGAAGAGGTCCCTTGATGCCTCATACCTGAAAAGAAAGAATGACTGCTTCCAACTTCTTGGGGTGTAAATGTCTCTAAAACTTCATTTTGCAAGACTTCCTCCTCTAAATATCAGGTGGTTCAGTGCCTTCTGCTAACCTTGTGAGTCCCTAAAGGTATGCGGAGCTAAGTGAATTCCCTTTAGCTCCATATTGGTAATCTAATGATAGTGCACTCAGTAGCATGCTAAACTTTGATGGCTGTACCTCATTTTGTGTTCAATAAAAGATAACATGAGAGATCATTAGAGTAACTATGTCAGATTAAATGTATTTTCTTGTACAAAAGTCAAGTCCCTTCAGGAATCATTGCAATTTACTTTGTCTCATGGAGAACAATATTTTCCCGCTAGACCTCAACACAAAGGGCCATTACAAAATGTAATTCATATTTCATATGTTCAGAAACGTTCAGCACAAATTACAAATGGAGACTTTAGTGAAGTATTTATGTTCTGTTACCAACAAGATATGTATAAGTAATATGGGTCCCAGGGCTCCAGCCTACACCGCTTACATTTATTTGTTACAGAGCACACTTATACCTTGCAGTTAAACATAAAGTAAGTCATGTTGCTTCTTTGAAAACATAGAAAAGTGCAGCAGACAAAAACATTATTGTTCTTGAGATTTTTCAACAGCTGCAGAATGAAGAAGGTATTGTATATAACTGTTACAGCAGCGACGTTCTCCTCAGCTTCAACAGACTCTTCACAGAACTTCCCTTCTTTCACCCTGAAACACTTGAGGTTGCGCACGTGCATTTAGAGACTAAAATGAGGCCCTAGGAGAGGGCTGGTAGAAACCACAATGCTGGCTACATTACTGGCTCTGTGTTGAATTCCTACACTGGTACTTGTACGGGTGAAGAAGCAACATGCAGCGCTGGTGGACACCTCTCCTGCCAGCCCACATTTCCACTAGAAGGGGTTAGGCGTGTTTAAGATTTCGTTTGTGATGAAACATTTTCAGTGTAGGAACAGACTTCTGTAGCACCCAGAACATGCAAACACAATGTTTTAAGTGCTGAAAAGAGTACAGTTCATTCTTTTTAAGTCAAAAACATGGTCAAGGACAGTAAAAAAACCATGTGCTAATGTTTTCCTGCTGAAGGGTTTAGATGCTATTGTGTGCATTGGTCACTTTACCCTAGTCAATCTAACAGGGAGGCCCAGAGTGCTACCACCTTGTAAAACCATAGATTTGAGAGCTTCGCTATGGTAGAAACCGGTGCATCCAGATGTAATATTCAATTAGACAGGTTCATCTTACAAATGTTTTTCTGTTTCAGGATTATTCAGATGTTCTCTTTGCTTGTTTTTTTTTTTTTTTAATTTTTTTACATTAGTTTTAGTAATATTACAGTTTAAAACTCCATTGATATTTCAGTTTTGCAGTTCTTGAATTTCAATTTCAAACGAATTGTGAGCACTGAAAATTATACCAAGACTAAGTCAGGAAAAGCATACTATCTGACAACTATAACTTCCAATTTTCCTTGCCAAGCAATTATAAATTAAAGAAAGTAGACATCTCATCCTGCAATATTAATTTTGACTCACACTCCCTAGCTGTTACTGTCACAGTATTTTTCCTTCATTCAGGTGAGTCACCTACCAGGGACTACATTAATGTTTCTCCTCTAGGAGCAGGACGGTCAGCAGTGCAGCCAAGCAGCAGGCTGGCGCAGTGCCTAATTCCTAAATCTAGTTCCTAACTTTCCTCTTAGATTGTAGAACAGAGAGAGACAACCCCTTGTGCTTTAACCTCCATTTCTGCATGGCTCCTTCATCCCCTGAGGCAGTAGCAGCACATCTGCATGTGTGTGAAACTCAGTGCATGTGTGCACCGCTGTGAAAATAAATCCCAGGGAGTCCAAAGCAGTGTGGCAGCATAGCCAACCAAAACAAAAATTTGTGATCTATG
>VXAV01006216.1:21489-53755 GCA_013399715.1 Alectura lathami
CTATTTTTCTCTAATTTCTCTTTCTTTCTAGGTTTTTAATTTAGAGTACCGTGTATTTTTTTCCCAAACCATAAACAATGGTGGTTTTCAACTTCTGCCTTTCATCTACTGTATGGTTACAAAGAAACTGAGTAAGCCTATTCCAAACCATATATTAAAAATGTATTGCCAATCTAAGTCACGTATGTGTGTAAAAATATTTTATACTCTATTGTTTCAAACAATACTTACAATATACTCAAAATGAATGGGATAAGAGGAGATAAAACACATCTCTGTAGTTCAGGGAGCATTTGATGGACACCTTGGATGGGATTTATCTCACATCACTGAAAATCATCAAATCACAGAATATTCTGAAATTGAAAGACCCACTAGGATCATTGAGTCCAACTCCTTAAGGTGTCTACACTGTGGGCACTTTGGATTGAAAGAGAGAGAAACATGCATTTAGGGAGCAGCTCATGTGCTCTGCTTAAGCATCTATTTTAGGATGAGATGAATACACTGGGTGTAGTGACTGGATTGCACTGACTGCAGGTGGTGTGAAGGGGGATTAGATGGATGCCTGGGCTGGATGTCTGTTAGATGACTCCCATTCTTTATATTCTGTTTCATTGCTCTTCCATCTGGGCGGTTTTCCACTCATGTTCTTTTCAGCGTGATCTTGCAATAAATACTTAAGGAATAAAAAATTTAGTATTGAAAAAGAAGTTGCTAGTACTACAACCACCATTACGGAAGCACAGTGGCAGAAACCTTAAATACACTGAAAAAAAATAGCATTGAAATTGTGATCATTCCTTTGCAGTTATGTTGTCAAACCTCTTAAGTTTTGGGTTTTTAGTTTATTGTGTGTCATGAGAATATCTGCACATCTGGCACCTTATTCATCCAGTCTATGGCCCCACCTACTCCCTTTCATGTTTTGTTTTACTGTAAATAATAAAAGCCAATATAATAGAACAAATACAACTTTTAACTATATTGAAGTGTATGCTTACATATTCAGACAGGTAGTCTTAATTAGTAAAATCCTGACTTAAGACTCTGAGGAATCATTATGTCAAGCAGTTGGAGGAGTCTGGTTCAAATACTGTAATCAGAAGCCGGTCTCTGGTGAAGTCAGCAAAGTAGTTCCCATTTGAATTTGCTGAATTTAGCTACTATGCTGTATTTCTAGCCCTGCCTCCATTCCCTGTCTTGTGTGAAATAAGTAATTTTCAGCTTAGCTTCTCACTGATAATGATCTGCGTCACGAAATCATCACAAACCAGACACTCTGCTTAACTGCAAGTGTTGGAAGCCTGATAGCTGAGCCTCCGCTGCAGAGATGCTTAAGAAATGTTTATATGGCTTCTTGAAGGTATTCCTTCTACAGTGAAGGATACTTACAGGTCAGTGCTGAAATAATCAACTGGGCAGCATTGAGGAAACTTCTACTGCTTTTGTGTCTGTAGACCCTGCTGCTACTTGTTCTCCTTTAATATGAGCAAGCACCCCCTCACACACATACCATCATCAAAAACACTCCCAACAACCCAGAACAAAAAGAAAAAAAATCCTGAGAAAAAATTGCGCAAAACCAACAAAAAATATTTCACTCCCAAATGACAATGAAGCCTGTATGTTAAGGATATATCTCATTTTTTTTTTTTTTACCAGCACTTTTCACAGCAGGAAATGGTCACTGTAGGCTTATAATTGCTTGATTTCAAAGGGGGAAATCTTTTATTTTCACCTCCTTTCTCTGTCTTTCAATTATTACTTAGAGTGTTAGTCCTTGTTGCTGCAGTTCTTATCAGCACTGCAGGAGACAGTGATTGCCTTGTATCTGAAAACTACAATGAAATTAAACCTTAATTGGTTGTTTAAATGGGTTGTAATATAGACCTTGAAGGACTTAAATATAAGTATTCCAAATTGTTTTCAGATTTACTGTGAGCATATGCACCTGGGATGATTAAAGAAAACACAGCAAACCCTATTCCAGGGAAAAGCCTTATCATTTATTATGATGTCATTACCAAAATTAAAGGAGGAAAACTAGAGAATATTTTCCATGCACTGTCTCCCATCTCCTCCCTCTGGGATGACAAGCCATAACTTATTTATGCATCGTAGTCTCTCCAAAGAAAAGCAAAAACAAACAGCCAAAATAAATAGATGAAAAGCGGCAACATAAGCATTTTGTCATTTCTCGCAAGCTCTCCTAAGGGAAAAACCTAAACCTGTAGAAAATGTTAATAAGAAGGGGCAGGAAGAAGGGAAAGAAACAAGCAAGTGCTCCAAAGACAGGTTTTGCAAGCGATATATATGGTAGGCAGATGTATGCCCACAAAGGCGTAAAATGTTCCAGTCTCCGTTTCCAGGGAGTGCTTAGGAGCACAAACACCCCTGGGTGAATGTGGTCCCAAGTCTTCAAAGGAACTTCCAAGACAAATAGTTGTCACATTCCATATTTCCCATAAATGCAGCTTTTAGCTGAAAAGGCACAATTGGCTTGGCCCACAGGAACCTGCCCAGTGACTCATCTAAGTGGAGCTGATCCCTTTGCACCACAGAGTTTCCAGGAAATAAGCTAAAGGTGTGAGATGCTTGTACAGCCTCAAACCGCTGAGCTGTGCTCAGCTTTGTCTTCAGGTCCTAAATAGCAGGGGTGTACCACTGCTATCTTAAATAAAATGCATGCATAGCAAGTCCATGACTTCCTGCTCTCCTGCAATGGCTGCTGGGGATGTAGCTACTCCGGTGCATATGGGCTGGAGGAACTTTGGTGGCACGAGATGGAGGGGGGCTGGCACAGACCCCCATCAGTTCTTTACACT
Source organism: Alectura lathami (assembly GCA_013399715.1). Taxonomy (NCBI): domain Eukaryota; kingdom Metazoa; phylum Chordata; class Aves; order Galliformes; family Megapodiidae; genus Alectura; species Alectura lathami. The sequence continues at coordinate 24,318 of VXAV01006216.1, forward strand.
AAGACATTTTCTAGGTGTGCTCCACTGTCACCAGCATTGTGCTTACGGTATATCGGACTGTGAAAGGAGAAGGAGAGATGGAAGAAAGGACGAAGAGAAATTAGTGCAAAATCTGCTCTCTACAGAACCAATCACAAGGTGATTTTGAACCACAGTCTACCATTTATCCAGTGGCTCCAACAGTGAAAGGGCTGTAAAGACTTCTGGAGACCTCTCTGCTATTACTTCTCACTAGCTGTTTGTGCAAAAGTAATGGAACAGCAGACAATTACAGGCGAGAAGGTTTGGTTTGGATATGCCTTCAAATTATACTGGCACAGAGACCGTGTATGCCTTGAGAATCCCAGTTCCTGTTCATAATATGCATTTTCTTCCACAATTTTTTTCCATCACTCTGAAAAGGGGCATAAATATAGTGTGGATTATGAAATCCAGCCATATAATTGTATTCATTTTCTCTAGAACAACAAGGATAACAAATGTTTTCTTAAAAAACCTTAGAGTAAAAAAAATAAAGAACAATTATTCAGAAGGAGTTTACAGGGCTTCATCTGTGAAGGACAAGAGAATTAGATGAACTTAAAGCCCTTCCTGTAGAGAGTTTAATGAAAAAGCGCTCATTAACTGGTTGCTTGAATCCCCTACCTAGCTGTCACTTGGGTTTATAGAACTGTAATTTTAGAACATGGAGAAATCCTGCATCAAAGTTACTTCATTTGCAGCAATGTATCCTCTCCTGATATTAGCAGAGGAAAAACAATTTAAAAAAAAAAAAAAAAGAGAGAAAAGAGAAGGAAAAACAAAGTGAATTCTAACAATAATGGTGCTTAAAACCTTAAGAACATTTTTGTGCCTACAGGGATCCAGTATTTTGTATTCTCATTTCTGGGCTACATGAAAGATTCAAATGCTTCTTTCAAATATTTTCTGTGTCTTCAAAAATAAACATGACTATTTGGCTTTCAAACAAGAGAACTCAAACTATCTGAGTGCAGACAGAAGTCTTATTAATGGTTAGCCTCTGGACGTGCAGCAGCTTCAACACTAGTGGCTACCTTCATTACTGCGCAAGCAGTTTCTCCCTCAGGGAGAAACAAAACCAAAAAAAACGCACCCCCCAAGCCCCACTATATAACTATTTGCAAAATTCTGGAGAAAACAAATACACTCAAGTAAGCAAATTTTCATTAACTTGTTACTAGATGTTATGGAAAAGCCCTGCTGATGAACATTTCTGTTGGAAGGATTTCTGTGTTTGTTTTACTAGTCTTTTTTTTTATAGTCACGGAGTACATTCATATGTCATACTGGTGTAGGAAAAGAGGTTTTTGCTCTGGACAGCAAGGTTGTTTGCTGAGAACTGGGGCCTGCCTGCCCTGTTCCTGTGCCAGCACTGTCCTGGCCTCCTTCTCCCGACCAGTCTTGCTGCTGCAGCCAAGCGTGCCTCCAGAGGGGGCTGACAAGGGATTTGGCAGCTCTCAGACTGCCAGGGCCTGAGCAGGTGGAGCAGGCTGCTGAATTTAAAATCGATGTTAGGCCCTCAGAGATGTGACCTGAGTGCAGACAATGTTTGACTATTACAATGATTTCAGGATTTCAGATAATCTCTGCACTGCCCAGCCCTGTGCATGGGCAAGCAATCCTTCAAACGTCATGGGGCCAAGGAGGCCAACCAGGAGAGATTTGGTCTGCCTTCTCCCTTCATCTGACCACACGCCCAGGCCACAGAGAGTCCCCTCACTTTATAGAAGATTTACTTCTGCTTTGCTCTTGGTTGGCAGCACACGTGCAGCACCTAGCTGTCAACAGCCTGCAATGGGATCATAGCCTCCGAGGGAAAACAAATCCCCGCCCGTGGGCCCAGTGCCAGGATCATCATCTGAGCAGTGAGCAGGGGGTTGCCAAAGCTCCCTAGCTCTCTCCCAGGATTAGGGTATGCCTTTACAGCATGATGGAGCAGCCTCAGCACCTAAGCCTAAGTTCTTCAAGCTCCTCAGAAACGGTCCCCAAAAAGCCCGGACTGGTGGTGGGCCTCCGCCTCTGCATCGTGCAGGGTGGCTGCAGATCCAGCAGTGCCTGACGGGCCATAGACAAGGATGCACATGGAAAGCTCCCATCTGGGCCACCTCACCAGGTCAGTCCTCACATGCTATTAAAAGAAATCCTACAGACTCTACTCTTAAAAGAAATCCTACAGACTCTACTGGGATGGCCAGTAATTGGATGTCTCTTTTTTTTTTTTTTTTTTTTTTTTTTTTTTTGCAGTGTGCTTTCCTAACCATTTCCATCTACTTTTTCTGAAGGAGGCAATTTTGTAAGGTCCTCCTATTTTCCTGCTATGCTTAGTATCTCACCAGGAGACTATCTACTGGGCACAGGATACATGTTTGCTTCCTACAAAAGAGATGATAAATCCCACTTTGCAAAGTGCTGACAATAGTTAATACTCCCAAGATTTAATTTGCAGACCGAGTAACAAGAACTTAGGACTGACGCTGGAGAGGTAGAGATTACACATCTGGAAAAGTTGTATAGAGAATGTAACTGCCTGCAGTATGTTTGCCATATGCTTTGGCAGTACAAGACAGAGAGGATATAAAAATGTCACATTTCCTTTAGGGCAGGCACCAGGCAACACATATATCTGTGGTATGCAGGTCCAAAACTTTGACAAAGCAAAGGAATGCCGTTCTTCCCTGCCATGTGCTTCTTGCAGGATGCATTTGACACAAACAATGTGTTCTCTTGATAGTAAATGTCTCAGGAGCTACCAGCCAGAACACCAAGATGTGCATTTAATTTTGTTTCATCAGTAGTGAACACTTTGCTCTGGACTATGGACACAAGTTCCATAGTTTGGTAGTAAGCCTCGGCACTATATAAGCATGAAGTTAGTTTATTCAGGAGGAGAATGCTATCAAACCAGTTAATCAAACCTACCGTCCTTCGAAATTGCCTTTGACTGTGCTCTGATTCACCTGAATGTTGCTCTATGCTAACGCCAGGCTGTCCTGTGAGTGTTTCCAAAAACCCTCTTCTACTTTAAATCTAGGAAGAAAAATAAGCACATGTGCTTTTAAAAAGAGGCTCAGTGGGTCTAGGACTGTTCACATTACTTTATTGAGAAATACTTCTGGCACTGACCAAAGGTGATCTGGCTTTTTATGTAGTGCAGTTCCTGCAACAGTTGAGAATAAATAGTTTATATGCTTCCTTTGTTCTTGTCTGTAGCACTCCTGAATACTATACCCCTCTTAAAAACCTCATTTATACAGCTCCAGTCTCAGGATACTGGTAGTAACGTCTCTATCGAGGAGATAATTTTTCCAGATAACGGCAAAAGGCGAGATTTCAGCCCATTACAGGAAGAGAGTCAATCACATGTAGATTTCTGTAGTCTGAGGGTTAAACTGGGGACAGAAATCTGTGGAGAGCTGACACACTTCTGCCTTGGTCACAAAGTCCCACTCACTCCATCCACGCATCCAAGGCTACTTGCTGATCCCACTCAAAGTGTAACCTGTAGCCTGAAGGCCCATTAGTGGGGTATTCTGATGCATTGAGGGACCCTATGGCACACTGAAAATACTGTGAATGGCAGCGGCCAAAAGACAGCATCATTCACAAACCATCGCCATAGTTTTGCCTGTGGTCTGCCAGCAGATTTGTTCTTAGGAGAAAATACACACTAGTCTTATTTTTCTGAANTTTTTTTTTTTTTTTTTCCTCCTTTTTTGAGAGAGAAAGAGGTGGGATTCAGAAGAGGATGGGTGTCAGCCACAAAAGTAGTTTGGCTTCTCCTTTGATCACAGTAGTAAGGGGCCATCCAGCCTGGCAAGCCTCAAGATACACTGCAGATCGGCAAAAGGGAGACGGTATCCTGCTTGAGTACTTGAATACTCTCTGGCTGGAGAGGTTGCTGTCGTGATCCACAGCTTTAACCTCCGCCCTTTCCTTTCTGTAGGCTTAAGGTCTCTACTGTGTACCTGCCATGACTCTCTCAAGCACCCTCTGCTTGCAATAGCCCTATAAAGCTGAATTGGAGCCCTTCAGCTACAGAGAGATGTATCAGCAGTCTTTCATTTTACTTATTTCCTAGTCCATAGCCTTACCCTATGTGAAATACCACAACTTTTCATTCCTGATGACTTGAATGCATCACATTCAGGGAGGCTGCACTACAGAGAGCTTTTGAAGAACAGTAATAATGAAGCCTCTCTGGTGCTTTTCATCCAGTGTGTTAAACTCAACCTTATGGAGGTTTTATCATCTCTTCCCTACCCAGGCATGAAACATCAACATACAAAACAGTCAAGTGCACTGTTCCTCAAAGCTGTCTTCAGCCAACAAACCCTTGCCACCCGTAAGGCATTGAATTCGCACTTTTTGTGACAGACAAAGCCATAACTAGAAATTGGCCATATTGCACTCTGAACAGCTTCTTCAGCTTCTGGTTGAGGCAAAGGGGAAGAGGGGAGGGATTTAATCATGAGGTGACCCTCATGCTTCGCAATCTGTGCTCCTCTGGACTCTTATATCTTTGATCTCCATGCGGCTGACATACTATAAAGTTAAGGCCTTCAGACTACTGTGGTAGGCACTTTTTTTTTTTTTGCGATTTCTACTTATCTTGGATGACTATTTGCATTGGCACTGCCAATGTTTAACAATATGAGTGGAAAAGATTCAGGCTCTCACATTTGCCTTCACTACATTCACACAATTGTTCTGCTTATAACAATTTCTGCATGGAAAAAAAATCTGTTAGAAGTACCTCACTACTTTTTCCATCATCAAAGAAACCAATTTCACCCAGAGCCTTATTAATAGTGTAGGTGGAAGTGCAACACCAACAGAAAAACCGAGCAGACATAATACGTCTGTTTTTCTTTTTTTCTTATTAATGCTAATCCCACATTGCTTATTGCTCTTTTCGAAGATTCTGATTAGAACAAAAAGAACTGATATTAGCAATAATTAAGAAAAGTTAATCTCACAATGCAGAAAGGTAAATGACCTGATTTGCACAATGCAGAACTGTGATGTAATCCAGATCTTTGCTACTATTTTCAGATGAAGGTTTTATAGACTCTTAATTTTGCACTATGTATTATTAATTATGCATCTACTTTTCTTCTACCAGCAGAACAGAATTACTTCAGAATCATTTTTTCTTTTATTCTTTCTGATTTATTATCAAGTATTGATGGATGATACCTGAATATCTACAAACTTTGCATGCTTTTCTATCCAGTTTCTAGGTCTGCCTCTGGCAACATGCACACAGATTCAGCACTGATCCCAGTGATGTCAGTTTCTATTGAATTTATTGAGATTAGACTATGGCCTTTTATTTCCAGGTCTCTGCTGAGGAATGTGAGGAATGTGCTGAACTGATTGACCAAAGGAAGTGCTCATTTTTTATGTTATTCAGAAATTATAAAGCTAAAGTAAAATAAAATGAACATTGCAAAAAGGATAGCCCTTAGAATTACCAATGAAAATAAACCGAGCTCTTTTTTCAATTTGCTGCAAAGCTTGTGGAAGATAATATTACTTGAATTAGATGTTTGGCTATCTTTTAGCTCTGTAGACCTCTCCATTTGGATCTGCCTCTAAAGAGCAACATCACCAGAGTACTGGTGCAGGAGGAGCCAGGTCCTACAGCCCTCCTGATGGAAGCATACTTCACTTCTGCCTTTTGTACATTCATAGAATCATAGAATCATAGAATCATAGAATCATAGAATGGCTTGGGTTGGAAGGGACCTCAGAGATCATCTAGTTCCAAGCCCCCTGCCATGGACAGGGCTGCCAGCCACTAGCTCACTAGATCAAACTGCCCAGGAACCCATCCAGCCTGGCCTTGAACACAGCCAGGGATGGGGCAGCCACAGCTTCTCTGGGCAGCCTGTGCCAGGGCCTCACCACTCTCTCAGTGAAGAATTTCCAGCTACTCTCCTGTTAGTCATCTGACTGAGAACAGAAAGCTCAGGGTACCATGAGGACTCGTGTCAGGAAGACCCCCGAAGGATGAGCTTCTCTAGACCTTCCTCTACAGAGTTTCCTGTGAAACAGTATGCTCCTTTGCTTGGCTGATGAACTGAGAGGGCCATTAACTGGAACATTAAAAAAAATTAATTATGCATAAAATTTGCAGCCTTGATTTGTGCATGAAATATGGCAAGTTTAATATAATGTCACCCAATAATTTTGTTTTACATTAATAGACTTAATTAGCTCTTTCTTAAATAATTATAAAAGCAACTGTGGTAAGTTAACTTTGCTGACTGCCAGCCCCCTACCCAGCTGCTCTCTCACTCTCACTCCTCAGCAGGACAGTGGGAGAAAGTGAGATGACAAAGCTCATGGGTTAAGATAAGGACAGGGAAATCGCTCATCAGTTTCAATCACAGGCAAAACAGACTCAACTAGGAGAATATTAACTGTATTTATTGCCATTTAATAACAGAGTGGGATAACAAGAAGCAAAAGCAAAGCTAAAACCACCTTCCCCTCACCCACCTTCTTTCCAGGCTCAACTTCACTCTCTCATTTCCATTTTTTCTACCTCCTCCCCCACTCTGAGTGGTGCAGCTAAATGGTGAATGATGGCCACAGTCAGTACATAACACCTGGTCTGTGCTGATCCTTCTTCACACTGTTTCCCTGCTCCAGCTCGGGATTCATCCCATGGAATTCAGTCCTTCATGGACTGCTCCATCATGCGTCCCCACCAAGGGTGCAGTCCTTCAGGAATAGACTGTTTCAGGATGGGTCCCCCACAGGCTGCTGTACCTGCCAAAAAAAAATGTTCCTGCAGGGGACCTCCACAGGCTGCAGCTCCGGCCCGGAGCCTGCTCCTGCAGGTGCTCCATGGGCTGTGGCCTCCTTCAGGTCACCTCCCCCTGTTGCACCATGGGCTCCTCCATGGGCTGCACGTGGGGATCTGCTCTGTGTGGTGCCCATGGGCTGCAGGGGAACAGCCTGCTCCACCGTGGGCCTCTGCTGGGCTGCAGGGAGCTTCTGCTCCATGCCTGGAGCATCTCCTGCCCTCCTGCTGCACTGACCTTGGTGCCTCCAGGTCTGCTTCGCTCCCGTATTTTAACTCTCTCTCACGGCTGCTGCATGGTGTTTTTTAGCCTTTCCTAACGATGTTATCACAGGATTGCCACCAGCTTGGCTGGTGGGCTCAGCTTTGGACAGTGGTGGATCCCTTTTGTAGCCAGTTGGAACTGGTTGTATCTGACACACAGGCCACCCTGCAGCCCCCTTCCTTCCAAAATCTCATCACATGTACCCAATACAGAGAGATATCGGAAAGAGGGGGATAAAAAAATTTAAAGGTTTTAGTTTGTAAGATTTTTTTTTTTTTTCTATCAGTGCTATGCTTTGATTTTAAAAGTTGTGTTACGTTTTAAATGGCCTAATGCATCATACTGTTTGGGCAATTTGGCATAGAATTAAAGGTACAAAATTAAAACATAAAATGCCATAAATCTTTTCTCCCCATTATTATTTCACCACTAAGACTTGAAGTGTTCACTTTAATCCCTAATTTCTGGTGGGGACATCTATTTTATGTACAGCTGACCATGGAAATCACCTACTGGATTGCTTTTGCCTCCTCAGATTAATTCTCAAGAACAGGGCCTTGACATTTTTCTTAGTTGCCTTTTTGAACTTTCCTATTACAATTCATAAAGGACTTTGTGATAAAATCCTAACATTTTTACTATGCTTTTTAAAACATTTTTGAAGAAGCTCTAACTGCCCCACCTGTGCAGAGAGTTATGTTTGCCCAGATGCTTTGAGGATCAATAATAGCTTGTGGCCAGCTGTCTTAGGGCAAGGTAGAGGCAGGGGTTGGGTCACATCTGTCTACACACATCTGTGCCCCCCTCTCATTACTACCCACAGAAACAGTGCCAAGTGCATTTTTTTTCCTGTGGAAAGGAAAGTTCATGCAGAAGAACTAACACGGCCTTGGTTGTATTCACTTTTCAGAGGACTTTCTGATGACTATTAGTAAGGTTTGAATCCCTCTCCTTTTCCATTCTACCTTTTTGCTGGGTCTTCTTTTATGAGGAGCCCCAGAATACATGGAAGGGTGGTGCTGTCTTTTTGGTGTTTGTTGGACATACGGAGATACAAGAGGTCAACAACAACAACAAAGCACAATGATGTTAAAGGAATTGGCATTATATTGCATGTTAAGATGGAGACAGTAAAAAATAAGAACATCCACCCCAACATCCTCTGAGGAAGGTCCTGACACAGATGTCATATGCAGGCTTCTTGTGGCTCAGTCTTCCCCTCTACTGTAAAAAGCCAGAGTGTAGATAATAAACAGGAGACAAACTCTGAAGGTCAACCTCTACCTTTTTCTTTCTGATCCTTTTCATGACCACATGCTTCCCTCAGAAATGAAGGACCAAGTGAAAATCAAGGAATCACTTCGTAATTCAGTGCCACAACAGAACGTGAATGTGTTTCCGAAAACTGAAGCCTTCTGAAACCTGGAGATCTTGTGGTTTGGCCCATGCTGCCTTCTCATTATGGCTATTTGCTCATGGTAGCATTCACACAACTCCAGACTGACAATCAGGTACTGTTTCTGCCTCACTTACAGCCAAGCAACCACTGCCCCCATGTGCCCATTTGAAAGCTATTTTTTAAGTTATGGGTTCAGAACATTTCGTGTTTGTGAAGCTCGGGTTAGAATGCAGGCCACCTCACAGGGTGCTGACTGTGCAGTCTCAACCTGGCTAGCTCTGGCAGTTGCTTGCATGGCTAAATCACTTCCCTTAGTATCCCACAATCCATCTTCTCCCCACCAATATCTAACACCTCTCAGAAACCATGCTATGTATTTTTTAATGCCTCCATCTCCTATGGCATTACATTTGCTCCATGCACAGTGAAAAACAGTTCCTTGAAGGCCATTTCATTGTCAAGATCTGTGCCAGACTACAAGTAGTTTTGGTCTTCCATATACTAGAAAACTGTTTCCTTCCATCTTCACCTGGAGTAACACCTCTAATGTCATCCACCATAATTATCCCTTCTCTTTACTTTTCAAATAAAAATCAAATGAGCTCTTTCTACCTAGGCAATATCCGTTTCCAGTGTCTATTTTCCCAGGAAAAAGGCTTTTCTTCTATGAGGGTCAGACTGCCTTTTACCTGAGCAATTATCTGCCTCAAGACGTCTTGATGCTTTACAACCAGTGATTCTTTTCAAGACTCTAGCTTTACCAGAAGTTTTCTTTTTTCCTTTCCTTATTTTCTGGAGGCCCCCTCTAAACTCCTGTCCTCATGAAGTAATGAGGCTTCTCTTCACACTTTTCTGCTTTCTCTTTGCCCCTCTTTACCATTCAGAAGCTACTTTCTCTTCTGTCCTCGTTCTAGTCTCCTCCACAAAACATCTCCACACTGCAACAGTCGTCTCTCTTCTCTCATTCTTTCCTGCTCTTGCCTGACTCCCTCCTGGCAGGACTGATCCTGAACATCATGATGGCTCCTATGTTGCCTCTCCCACTCACCAACTTGGCTTGGCAGAAAATCTAGGACAGCTCCCCACCAGTGTAAGTTCCTTGAGTGCCACCAGCTGTTCTGCCTGTCACTAGCAGTCACCTTTTTGTCCCTTGTGTATCACCCTGGGGCTCCTTCTGTCAGGTTCAGACTAAGGATGTTGAACAGTTTCTGATAAATGCTCTCAGGCATCACACCCATAGCAGCACCAGAAGGCATAGCAGCCCACCCCCTCCAGGCTTCGGCCTCCACTATGACCCCAGAATGGGAACCCAAGCCCCATTCTGCTTTGTGGAGATCAACCTCTCCCTCCATTGTGGATACGTAGTACAGGCAGGAGACATCCTGCTCTTCAGGCTCGAGGACTTGCTTGATCAACCAGAGCATCAATCAGGGCATTGTTTGTGTGCTGCACAGGTCATAGAATCACAGAATCATAGAGTGTCCTGAATTGGAAGGGACCCATAATGATCATTGAGTCCAGTTCCAGGTAAAGATGTCTGATATTACCTGATTGGGTTTGCGTCTTCTTTCATTACCATGTCTCCTCAGTCAAAATAGAAAATATTTTCCTAGTTCCCAACTGGAACAAACTGGATGCGTTGATGATACTAAGACCTACAGTTCTCATTCTTTTCCACTACTGTATCAAGTCGGATTTCATAATCTTAAGGAGCCATGACAGCCGGTGCACTTTTGGGTGATGGCTGAGTTTTCCCAGTGGTTAGAAATCATGACCACAGCAGTGGTGTTAGCATCATCCCAAGCATTTGAGAATCAGTGAGAAATTCATGGCCTATCATGCGGTACTGATTTATTCAAATAGATTGAGGGTAATTAAACACATTCATTTAGAGTGCACAGTACTTGCTTTGTGTTTAGGATAGCTATATATGAATGGATTGATGGCATTTGAGTATCAGACATCTGATATCACACTTAAATATAGCAGGCCATGAATGCACACTACAATAATATTTTCTTGAAATGAAGGACGGAAAGAAGAGAGTCCACAACAATGCTTTCAAGGCTCCATAGGTTTGTGATTTCTGCTAACCTGACTGTAATAATCTCCTCTATCTAGGCTGATGCGTCCATCAAAAAGGTTGGCATGAAAACCAAGGAAAAATTAGACATCTATAAGCTAAAAGACAGTCATTTTTTTCTCTGCGACAGAGATAGCCTGATTCTGATTTCCTGTAACTATTAGAAATTCAAAGCATCTGATTTAAAAGTTCAGTTTGTAATGTGTACACACAAATTATGAAAAACATATGGAAACACTTTCACTATTCAGGCCAGTGAGTAATGCAGCAGTGTCTGGATTTCTCCCACACACGCGGAGTGACTGAGCAGAAACCAGGCTAGTAGGCTGAGCAAGGGAAGAAAGTCCTGTTCTGTTAATGTGATACTTTGCAATCAGGTCAGCAACACTTCTGAGGCTGTTCTACCAACGACTCCCCAGTGGTATCATGGTTTTACAAAGCCTGTCTGGAAGCAGCAAATAATTGCCAGCAGGCAAGAGAGAACTTTAAGAAAAAGAAAAAGAGGAGAGAAAACATGAAATCAGGTACCTACCCGTTTTGTCCAAGAGGCAGCTCAAAGCCCTGCAGCATGTGATGCTCAGGGGAGGTGGAATTTCAGGAGAAGTCTCTGGGGCAAAGCTCCTGAGGGAGTTGCAGGGTGCTGCTGAGCAAGTGTGGCCTCACTCACAAAGCAGCTGCTCCCTTTCCACTCCTGGCTTTGTCTTGTCCTTTGGCCACCTTTGGGGTTTAGTTTTTAACTTTCCAGCACGAGAATAAACATGCCATCTGTAGTGTTGTTTTTATCAAAGCCAAGCCAAGCCAACAGTGGAAAGTGAGCCTTGCAAGAAGTCCAGATCCAGATATGCACTTCAGAACTATGCAGCCATAATGCCTTAATTCTACATCTGGAACTCTCTCCTTCCTAAGTCACTGAGCATTTTATTCTGGAAGCTTCTCTAACATGTAGACAAAAGGATTTTAAGAACTTTATTACTATATACAGAGTGCGCTGTGGAAACTGGAGATGAAAATTTCACCAGGTTTTGTAGTTTACATTGTTAACTTTCCATCAGCTCTGCATTTCGTTCGTTTCCAGGCTAATTAGAGCTAACAAATGACTGAGTTTTACTCAGCATCTTCGAGAAAAGATGCATCTGACGTGCCTGAGACATGACACAACATTAAGACACGGGGAGGAATGAGACTGCTGGGAACTGCTTTTCTAACCAAGGGCTCTTTCACTGGGGTTGGTGAAGCAGGGAAAAATCCGTCACATGCTAGGGCAGCCAGGGCATATTATGTTGCATAAGCAAGTCTGACTGCCTTCTCCTAGCTGAAGCGGTGCTCTGTCGCAGGACTGTCAGGAGGTGTTATTTCCAGAACTGTGAGCCTGTTGCTTATCCATTTCTGTTTCACACATATCCTGCCTATCTAACCAGACAAGCCTATTTCCAAGCAGACTGAGTCTCATTAAGTACACAATCTGAAAAAGAAACAAGCATTTATAATTTACATGTAGCTGAAAAAACAGTTGTAAGCTCTTATGTATTCAGCATTGCAGTTTGGTTTGGGTTATGTTACACGATAGTATACATTTTAGAACAAATTCAATCGTGATGCTTCTTTGTTTTTCAGTATCTGAGTATTTGATAGCATTAGAGAGCCTCCTCCCTTTCCTAGACGGTAACCAACTATAACAAACTGACTTTTTAACGTATTTACTATCCAAATGAGGACTGAGCTGCGTTGCACACATGACCTGTTCCCTTTCTGTACTATAGAGACTGATTTGCAGGCCAGACTTGACATGAATACCACAGCAAACTTCAAAGACAAATAATAGATTGTAAAATGTGTTAGCCAACACTTTAGTTCTAATCTTATAGTAAAAATACCATAAATGGGATAATGTTTTTCAATGTATTTTAATTATATTAGACTTTCCTTCAACTAATTACCATCTTAGTTACTTAGAGGTAATAGCTGATAGACAAGGAATTGTAAATTAAAAAAACCCTAATTTTCACTTTCTTATTAATGTCCTGTTTCTCATTCAAAACCATTAAGGGACCCTTCTTCCTCCCTTTTGTCCCGGTTCCTTCTGTGCACCTCACAGTTTAACTGCTAGGACCCCTGCTGCCTCCCAGTTCTGGGGTTATGTGCAAATACCTATGAAACATTTATCACAAACCTCAGATTCACCTGTCTGAGTTCAGCTTCTGTTCAAAATGAGCTGCAGATCAGAGGGATGTTCCGCGTGTTTCATTAACTTTTCATTAAATCTGGGCACAATCTTTCTCCAATAGATTTTTCCTTAATGAACAACCTTGGTCTTCACTACCAGCCAGCTTTTCCACTCTGAACTCTGCACTGTGGAAACTGTTCCAGAGAATGAACTGTATAGGACCTTGCAATAAGAACAGTGGTCTCCCTTCCCTTCTGGTGAAAAGACAAAGCCACAACAATGTGTACAGGATGGAAACTGGAATTGTTGCTCTGGGATGTGACCCGGAGAAAACTGGATTAATTCAAATGTGCATCTACTATAAAAGGAAGAATCTGCAGCGTATCCACACAGAGGATGATGCAGAAAGGAAAAGGAACTGGTTTTGAACCTGAATTTTTAGGGCACATTCCGCTCTTGGGCCTTGTTTTGAATCAGGATTTAAAGGAAATCCAAGGCTGTTATTTAGTACTGTGAGGTCTTCCCTCCTCTACACCTTGGGAGCAGTCCCGTGGGGCAAGCTGGTGGCTTCAGCCTGCAGGTGGCATACAGAGAGCAGCAAGCCGTGTGGAAAATGCACATGGGCACACGCATCCTGCACAGAGACACCAGGACCTGACAATAATAAAGGTAATTTCCTCAGCTAGCTACTGATTCAATGCAGCCTTCACATTTTGCAGTACTATAGCAGTCCTCAACTGCTCACAAACACATCTGCCATCAGTTGTATACTTTGGGGTGAAAAAAGAAAGAAAAGAAGAAAGAAAGAGTGGAAAAAGAAAGAAAACAGTAGGAGATATTAGTTTAAAATAGGAATATATTTCTCCAGGTGGGACAGATCTAAAAATCATTGTAGCTAATGAAGAGAATGTATGGAAAGAAAAGTTTTTTTTCAGTGGAAAGCAAATACATGCAAAATTAGTTAAGCTGCTCCTGATTTGGCATGCATAGCATTTAGACACTTGTCACTGCCCAGCACACAACAACAAATACATGAGCTTTTCTGTGTTTTAGGTTTTCATTACACCAATGGGACATAAGAACATAGCTGATGATAAGTCTGCTTTGGAGATTGAAGGTGCAAACCATGATCTCTGAAAAAAAAATGGTTCTATATGAAGATAACTTCACAGGGCCACAGCATTAGACCCATAGGGCAATATGGACCAGTGACCAGAAAAGGAGGACGAGCTCTTCTGGGTGTCAGGCAAGGGTCATCAAGAGTCATTAGGACTCCCATCATCTCCCACCTTTAGCCAGCTTGTCTTCTAGCCTTTTAGTCTGTGAAATCTGTAAGTTCTGTCAGTGTCAAAGATGCTTAAATGTAGATAGCTAGTCATTGATTCCGCAAGGTCCTTAAGGACATGCAATTTATATTCCAAAACGCTTGTTCCACTAGGATGAGAAACAGAAAAGCTCATCTCATCGGGCTGCCCTAAGTTTAGGCTTCTGAGCAATCATCACACTTTACAGGAGAGGCATTTTTAGGTTACAACAATATTAGCTGTTTCAAAGAACAAAAGTTTTGGCAGCAGTTTCACTGAAAAAACTTTAATCAAAGTAAGTGACAAGAAAAAGAATTGTCAAGGCTAGTGTAAATGGTGTTTTGTTTGGCATGACCATTATTTTGTTTTTTGTCATTACCGTGGCCATCAGAAGAAAAGGTTTCACAGTGCATTAACGCTTTTATATTAAGCCACATCACTGAAGCAACTGTGCTTTTTGTGTCTAATGTACAGCAGCCTAACAAGGTATTGACTGCTGCCTGGAGTTCACTGCTAAGGGTGGAGGAAAACTTCACAGCAAATGAACTGGTAAATAGTTATCAGGGCCATTCTTTGCAAGGGGCGTTCAGGGCAGCACTGCCAGACCATAATTACTGCATTTCACTGACACACCACTAAATATTCAGAACGAGGAAGTTTTCTGGGTCTGTTTCTGAAAATACATTTCCAAGTGACTGGCATCTTGGTAATGCACAAAACGACTGCAGCTATCAACATGCACAGGGTGATAAGAGAAACAGCATCTACAGCCCAGGAGCAAGGGCTGCCGCACAGCCTGTTGGAACCAGAGGTGGGATGGAGTGAATTCCCCTGGGAATGGGAGCAGCTCCCTCTGACAAAGCTCTGACAGTCACCACAGATGTTTTGAGGTGCATTTACACGTGAATCAGTATAACCTCACTGCTGCAGTGGGGACGCTGTACGTAACATACCTTTGAGCAGAGAAAGGAGCAAGGGGAGTGGAGCTGCATTAGGGGAGGGATGTGGCAGTGCAGAAATACACCCTGAGCAATCTTCCATTTATGTGGGGCTCTGGATGAACTCTGGCAGAGCTGTCCATCCACAGATTTTCAAAGGGGCCAAGATATGTGGGATACAGAAATTCAAATAGTTTCCTGATCCTCTCCTCTCCTTCACCTCTTCCTCAGCTTTTCAGGTCTTTGTGGACCTATTATTCAAAACACATGCTCCAATTCTGTGGATTAAGGAAGGTTTTTTCCTCTTTCTTATGTATTCTACTCATGGCTTGCACAGGTATTTTAATTATTTTCACACTCCTTTGTTTCTACATATTTTCACTTCTTAATGTTAATCTGTACCTACATGACATTTGTATGATATCCTTTTTTGAGGAAGAAAATATCTGGGACCTATAAAAAACATGCCAGCTTAGGTATGGAGGATGTAGAAGAATATACTTTGGCAGCAGGGACAGTTACAGCTAGAATACAGTGGTAGCATCAGCAGGATCTGAAGATTTCTCTTCACTCATTGCAGCTCCAGATATAAAAGTGAATGGTTAAGGAATTGATCTGTCAGATCTCAAGTAACAAACCAAAGAAGGATAGCACTTCTCAGGTCTGTGTTTCTTTTTCTCTTCCCTTTACTATTTATTTGAATGCATGTTTCTTTCCATGCCATGCCCCAAGTGCACCCAACCCTCTTTCCTAATGCAGCATCGCCTTTAATAATGCAGTCTGTGCAAATCGCAGCCTTGCAAACTGCACACTCATCACGGTGGCAGAGGCACAGCACAAGTAGATGTTTTCCTCTTGTAATCCTTTACCATCGAACAAGAAAATAAATACAAAATCTTCATTTGCTTTGAGACACCCTGTGGCAAAGGAGATCAAGCTGCACTTTTCCTTAGTTACAGCTGTGCCTCCCCTCTGCAGGATTAATGAGCAGTACTGTGGATTGGGTGTATCTGTACTACCAGGGATCGCCTGCAGCCATTGCTAGCTGAAGGGCAGCAGCACAGCAGTAGCTGTTGCACTGTTCATCAAAAACAGCCATCTGCGCTTCCTCCTTGCCACCAGAGTGATCAGTGCAGCGCCCTGGATCAGCCTGTGTCAGGGCCTGTCACCCGACTGGACTATGATGTGGAAGGATGCTCTTCTAGGAAACAATTTCTTTTCCTCAGGGCAGACTGAGGTGATGTGAGCTAAAAGGAAAGTTTACTAGACAGCATTGATTTAATGATCTTAATAAAGCACAGCTATTAGTTCAATTACATAAGAGCAGGTTACCCTGACAGCCCTAATACCAAAAGATGATAAATGCAGATTAAGTTCAGCTTCTTTACCTTATTCTGTTCTCCAGATAGGGAATGAAATGCCTGAGTTTATCTTTTTGTAAATGTGTCCTTGTTTATTTCTGACTTCTAAATGGCTTTCCGGCCAGCAAAGGAAATTCTTTCCTCTCCTGTTAAGAAGGGCCGAAATCCCTCGCAGCTTACAGCTACTTGTTGGTTGAGAAGTGAGAACCTAAGGTGGTCTTCCTAGGCTTTTGTACTAGACAGGATCCCTTAGAAATGCAGTGCTTAGCCTGACTCAGAGATGTTGCATCGTGTTTTGCCATGTTTTGGAGCAATCACTTGGGAAGATGCTCAACTAGTTGCTCCAGCACAGGGGAGTGCTCAGGGGCCATGTTGTGGTTCCTCTCCCTGGGGGAGACACCTTCACAGCTGTGAAGATTTGCCTTTAATTAACTCCTTACAGATAGCATTGAGCCAGGAGTGAGACAGGAGAGGACATCCCAACCCCTGTTTGCAATCTGTCTGCGGTTTAGCTTAATTTCCTGCAGGTACACTTTGGCCCTCAGTCATGTCTGTCAATCTTTGCATAAGGGTCAAAACAATAACGGCCACCCCAAATTACAGTGCTGGGAGTAACAGAAACCTATGCATTGCATGCATGGTACTGTGAGCCTAGGAATAGACGGGCCATATAAAATGTATTTAAAATACTCATTCAGACCTATACTGTAATTATCCTATTATAGGTCATGTTACAAAAATAACACCGCTGGATAAGGGTCTTTCAGGCCAAGTTTCATCTCAGAATGAACTCTCAAGGCACTTAATATCACTGCGAGACTGTTAATTATGTCTTGACAGAAATGGGACCTGTATAATTAGGCTGACGTGTTTGATAGCTTATTTTCCACCAAAAAAAAAAAAAAAAAGAAAAAAAAGTTGACCACAAATACTTCTTGATAGACCTAACACAACCTTCCTGTTCAAAAACTCAAATGCATATGTGAAAGATATGGTCCGTCTTTCCTCTCTAGTGGCCTTATATGATTTGGCAGGACTTACTGAGTTATTTGAAGCCAATTTGTTAATGGAATGAGCTAAGATGTGTTGAAAGAGTTTTAGGTTTTGCACTGTGGGAAGGCAGTTGGCCACACAGCTTCTCCTACTCATTTTCCTTCTACACCTCCTTCTTTCCCATGCCAGCCTCTCCACATTCTGGCTGTGCTCTGGCATTTCAGATACCCAACTGCCTTACTGACAGCAGCAGTGTTAACCACTATCCCCCTAGCCATCATATCAAAAACAAAACTCCCAGCACCTTAACCACCGTTAGATGAGAGGAGGGGCAGTTAGGGACCACCACCATCCCTCCATGCATGCTCACACCTCAGTGCTCCTTTGCAACAACCCCGCTCAAGGCAGGTGGGAGAAGCACACCTAAGTCCAGCAGCAGCCATGGCCCATGGAAGGGTCCTGTACTTTGGAGAACTCAGACATGGCCTTTGTAATGCTGGCAGACAGGAAGGACTGCTTGCTCATAAGCAAAACAGCATTTGTTTTTAGGGTACCCGTAGGGAGACCGTATCATGCAACCTCTTCAGCCCATCAATAGCTATACTGGGTCTGGCTGGGGTGAAGTTAACTTTCATTATAGCAGCCCATGTGGTTTGAACAGTGGCTAAAACAACTTTTCTAACAGAGCAGTGTTTTGTCTGTGGCTGAACAGTTCCTGCACAGCATCAAGGATTTCCCAGTCTGGCCCCAGCAGGTTCTCTGAAGGTAGGCAGGAGATCAGGATAGGGCACAGCCAGGAAAGTTGACCAAAATAAGCCAAAGCAATATTCCATAACATATAGCATCATGCTCAGCAATAAGATAATGGTAGAGGAAGACAAAATTCAGTTTTTTGGCTTACGAGGTAGTCATTCCTTGGAGCCTGGCTAGGCATCGATCTATTTGTGGGAGGTGGTGAAAGGCCTTTGCTTTGCCTTTTTTTCTTCTTCTTCTTTTCTACACTTATTAAACTGTCCTCATCTCAATCCATGACTTTCCTTGCTTTTGCTCTTCCTATTCTTTCCCATTCCCACTGAGATCAGGGGAGTTGGCGAGTGGCTGTGTGGGTGCTTGGCTGTTGGCTTGGATCAACCCACATGAATAGCAGATGGTTAAAACACTGGTAGCCTGAGCCCCAGCTGCACCAAAACCTATCACAGCTTCCTCTCTGCCCATCCATTAGTGATCTCCAAGAAGGGCTGTTTATGGCCTGAAGTAGCAGGTATTTGGGGGGAAAAGGAGAAGGAAAGCAGACTCTGGTTTTGAAAAGATTCATTTAGAAAATGGAAGATAAAAGATGCCCATATTTTGCCCATAAGAGATGGGCAAAATAATAAAGATCCCCAAAGGTATCAAATACCCCCACTCGCATATGCCTTTAAAGGATGAGAATAGACAAATTCCCCTCTGATTCAGGCTTTCATTAATCCCCCTTGCAAAAGTTACATAAACAGATATCACATAGTTCATAAGTTTTTAAGGAAGTGAGACAGTAAACATGGGGTGTCTGACCCACTTGCTCTCAACAACTGAGTGGAGCTTGCTTTTCATGCATCCAAATTAGAGCAATGTGCCTTGGCTTAAACTCTGCTTATTGAGGTTTAAGCTAAGGGATGCTATTGCACAGCAGTGAGAAGATAAGGACCTCTGTGAGGATATTTAGAGGGACTGAGCTGAAGGAAGCTGACTCAGTGAGCATGGTCACTTGCCTGCATGTGGTCAAGGATATTATTCTTCTCTCACACCCTGTGTTCAGCTGAGCACTCTGGTGTGGGGCAAGACTTGTCCCAGAAAATATTTCTATTTGGAAAGATCCAGTAGCCTTTGTTTTCTGCAGGAATATATCCATTCTATGCCTGGCAGTTCAGAAAGGCGTATTTTTTTAAGAAAACTACCTGAAATCAAAAGTTAAACTGTTGAAGGGCAGGAAAATGCCCTAGAATCATGTTCCAAGGACAACACTTCTGTTTACTGCAAAATCACTAATACCTTCAAAAGCGGTTGCTAACTAGAGTTGCCTGAACAACACCACAGGCTGAAATGATCCTTGAGATTCAAAGCCTCTTCTTCTCATACCATTTGATTTGTCAAATAAAAGTGGCAAATTGTTTGATAAATGGTTATTGAAAGTTAAACATCACGTGCAGCAGATCATGCCTAGCTGATCAGGCTAAGAGGAAAAGTAAAAGTTGGATTGTACACAGGCTGAGAAAGGTCTGGGACACAGTACCCATGGAGAAGCACATAAAGAGATGCTTTTTGCAAATGAGGCAGACGATGTATTTTTTTTAAGTGTTATATACCAATAACTGCTGTCACTAATAAAGGTATCTCTTGGTGCAATGCCAGCCATTTCAACCTGATGAGAATCGTGCCAAGGCTCCTCTGTGTGAAGTTCTCTACAAACTGATGACAGTCTGGGCTTTCCATTATCCTGGAATACTCAGTATATTTTTATTGAACTGGAAACCTTGGCATGAGTGATCTGCCTCTGCCTTTACTCCTTGTTGTCAAGGAGTTGAACATTAAGATGTTTGCTAAGTAGGATGAATTTCCTCATACTTCAACAATGTTCAAAATAAGCTTTTTGGGTTATTCCTGCAGTTTCTCCTCCAATTGAAATGCATTCCCTAAGCCTTGTGAAACTGTGGGCTGATTTATTTCAGACTCATTTCTTCCAGAAGCCTGTCTACTTCGCAAAAGTATTTTTACTGTAATGCATACGCTGGTATTCTTCATTTGAACACTCTAAGAGACTGAAGTGCCATTATCTTCAGCCTTCCAAGCAGACACAAACTAATACAGAAAAGGAATTCATCTCACTTAACTTCAGCCATGTAGAAGTTAAGCATCTGGTCCAAGCTTGCTTTATGTAGGCTCCTTCTGTTGTCCTCCTGGAGAAAGATCTGTTCAGGACTGATTAATCCCATCACTAAGGCACTTCTTTTAGAGTGGAACTGTTTGCCCTCTGGAGGTACCTTGGCTGAGGTGACATAAGAAGGATGTGAAAGAGCAATGAACAGCACCCAGGTTGCCAGATTTCTTTATCCGGTACCTCTACCCTCCTGTTCAAGTACACAAACGCATGAGAACATAAATTGTTCATTCTGACACTGTGGGTTTTGTACAATGAAATGTGGTAATTTTATGCAGCTTATTTGATCTTATGCACGTTTATTTTAACATGTATGTATTTCATTTTATTGTATTCAATTTAAATAGTGGACAGCACTCAGCAGAATTCACTACAATATTTTCAGAGTGACATAAATAGGAGTGGGTCCAGAATCTAGTATTTTTGCTAGAACTACTGTGTGTTCAGGGGCTGTTCTATGGCTCACAGATCGATTCTCATTTTGTTCTCTGCAAGTGCATATTATAATTTATACAGGTATCATGCCCTGGTAAATGATAAATGCCTGAGCTGATACAGCTCCTGTCTCAACCTGCTGTGACTGTGTGCACATTTACATGCACAGTAATGTATGCATGACGACTATGAAACCTCTTGATTACCATCAGTGTCTGGATGCTGCCAGCATTTCTTGTGCTCTTACATTTGTAATTCTGTATCTTCAATGTAAGTAGCAATTGCATGCTAACATCTGTTTCACTATCTGTAGATAGTTAAGGAAAGTTGAATCTTAAAGCAGTTGTGCGCCCAAAATTCCTTCTTTCCTGAAGAAGAGAATCACATAAGGAGATGTATATTGAGATGCACTTCTTTGGTGGACTTAAATACATTAAAGTCTCCTAAGGTTTGGGAAAAAAGCTTACAAAATAACATGCTGCCACTACACATCCAGTGCCTTACAGATGCCCAGCTTTATGAAGCCCAGAAGTAAATGCATATTTTTTTCTCTTCAGACTAGTGAGGTCAAAGTTATGAACTCACAATTTGCCATAAACATCATTGCCCTACATTGTTAACATTGTCATTAGAACTTCCGGTCCATATTTTCTTATGTCTATATATCAGGAAAGCAGAGACCTGTGGAGGTCAGAGAAGTAAACTTGTAAGCAGGGAAGAAAAAAGATTCTTCACAGTTCCTGATTTGAGCAGGGTGATTTCCCAAAGATGGACCAGCCTTCGAAAACAATGTCACTGAACCGCCAAGATCAACCAACAGCCCCAGCCAGCAAGTCCACCCCTTCCAGCTTCAAGCCTTGAGAATCATGGGGTCCAGGGTTGTGCACCTTCAGCTTAGAAGATAAGCTGAAATCATAAAGGACAAGCCCAACTATGCAACATAATTAATGGACAAACTGTTCTCCTTCACTTACACCGAGTGACCCCTTGCTGAAAGCAGTGGGGCTACGTGGGGAGAAAGGTAATTGTGCCAAGTGAATGAAGGGAAAAACAACTGCTGTAATTTTCCAGTATTTTTACAGTGCGAAAATAACCCTGACTGCACAGTTACATAAATGGATTGCCAGAGGTAAAGGGATTCGTCAGCAAGGATCTGGTGCTCAGCAGGAAGCTGGAGGACCTAAGGATATAGCTGCATACACTCCTCAGCACCAGTCACAGTTAAGGAAAACGAGTCCCCCGTGTAAGGGCTGTACTCTGACAAATGGCCTCACTTCCCCACTCCAGGTCCCACCCCGTGAATAATGGGAGAGTTATGGTAGATATGCCAAGAGCAGCCTAGCAAAGCACGTTTGCTCTCAAAACACTGCTCCCCATGGATAAGCACTGAGCCTACTCGGCAGCTGTGTGAGGAAGTTTGCACTGATTATGATCTGACTAAACAAAATAATTTGAGGCTTAATGCATGCAAGGCAGTACCATTTCCCAGCACTTCTTCAAACTGGAAGAACAGGGTCAGCTCCAGGTAAGGCGTGACCACAGCCAGTCCCACATGCTGGCTACATGATTGCTGTTGTTTTAAGGAGGCCAACTAGCAAAAGGATAATCTGCAGGGCTGAAAAGGCAGCAAATTTTTACTCTGCCCTATTCAGTTCGATGTTGCTAGAATTCAAGTGGGCCTGGCTGATACTGCACCTGTAACCACCTTGTCCAGGAGTGAAGAGAGCCATGACTCTCTTCAAGTAACACACAAAGATTAATGCAGCAGATTCAACATCTTTCTTGAGCAATTGAAAGACAGGAGAGGGAACTCACAATCTTCTTTAGCAGCTTTAAGTGAAGCCCTACTATAAGGAAAACTTCCTAGTACAGAACAAATTTAGACAACAAGTCTAGCACACATTAACTTGCAAGTAATCGCCAGGATGCTTCAACGACTGAAGTGGTTGGTTTAAGAGTAAGAGAATCACGTGGAATGTATGTCTGCTTGTATCTGTACACTAGTAACATGGGCTGCCTTTGTTTATTATGGCAAGACTTTTTTAACACTCTCAGATCTGAAGACAGTCAGAGAAACTCCTTCTGAGAGCATTCATATAAATATTTGCCTGTGGAAGTGCAATATTTTTAAAAAAGCAGATGCTAAATGGATCAATGTTACTGTCAAAATGGGGGTTATATCTATGTGGGTGTCCTGCAGAAGCATGAGGATAAAGTCTAAGACGAATTCCACAAAAAGACTATGCAGGGCAATGCCTAGATTGCAGTTCAAGATACAGCAGGTGGAGATTAAGCCCAAGATCTGCCAGATTTGAAGAACAGTTTTCCTTACTAAGTGATCCAAATCGTGCAGAGTAAAGCTTGTTCACTTGGCTAAGATGAAGTATTATCTCACTGGAGGGTAGAGAAGCTCTTAGAAATGGTAGGAATGAAATTCTGAAAGTTTTCTTTTTCTGAAAGTGTTACACCTATCTCTACTCCACATTTAACACACAGGTGTAAGTGTGGCGCTACACAGTGTACTTGGTGGGTCTCCCTATGGGAAGTAAGGGAGTAAGGGTTCTGTGTTAAACTGCTTCTCACAACATGTCAGCAAAGGAGTCTGAACCCATAAAGTCACTGAAGACGCTCGAGCCCGCAACAAAAAGCAGGAGACGTCCCACGCGGCCTGTATCAGGAGTGCAAAGACCAGATGACTGTGGTTTCAATTTGTAAATATTTCTATTCTTTTTAGCAGCAGCTGGGCAGCTTAAGAAGAAACGAATGGCAACCAAGAGAGACAAGATGGAGCGCGGGCCGAAGGAAAGCGTGTTGGCGGATGACTAGCAGGACACAACCAACACAGCACTGAGCTGGTTCACCAGAGTACTGCAAACCAGACAGGTTGCATGAAGCCAAGACTCACGCCGTGGTGATTCCAGTTAGTCAGTCCCTCCAGGTGCTGGTCAGTGGCTGCTAGGCGCTATGTCAGGGTGTAAAGCAGCAAGCTGAATTCAAGTTGCTTAAATGGAATAAAGTGTTTTAAATCCTTCCACAGAGGCTGATTCGTTATAATACTTTTCCATGAAACAGCTAACATTCTCTGTCAGTTCCCTGGCATTTATGAGTGTAAGTAGAGCCCGAAGAAATGTAATAGAGTCAAGCAGGGAAGGCAAAGTTTTACCAGCACTAGCTGGAAAAGTGGCTACCGCCAGGTGGAACATGCCAGCTGTCCCACATGAGCACTAAAAGTCTTTTAAAATATCTCATTTTAAAAGTAGTTGTAGAGAGAAATTAAATGGCATGTATACTGCCTTTCTGTCTCAACACTTCTATAGCTAGCCTTTCTTCGGATTATGACCTCACACAGAATGAAAAATAGGACACACTTCATTTTAGAAACCCCTATATTTGAGATCCATGAAGGTTGGTTTTTTGTTTGTTTGTTTGTTTTTAACATAAATGCATTCATTTTTTAATGGTAATATACACTGAATGACTCAGGAGATACTAGATATTAAACCCAACTTTTGGAAAGTGATAGGAGTATCAGATCCAACAGCTGTGTAATTTTAGTAGATTCCACGTGGATGGGAAACCTGGAGAAGGTTTGTTCTAAGGGAGTTGAAATGCAAGGGATAATCCAACAGCAGATTTAAATTGATGTAATCTAAGGTATTTCAAATTATCATATATGTCTGTAGGCTGTCACAGGGATCCTACTGACTTAAGTGTACCATGTATCAGTGTAATTTAACTGGGAAACTTTTGAGACTTTTTAAGGTCTAATTAAATATCTTTGTTTTCTGTTAAATACTACTCCCCAAAGGTCAAGCAAAATCCGAGTTAATTCCACGGACTTTTGTTAGGGGACTGCAGTCTCTGCATCACAATAAGAAAGAATATCTGATAGCTCACACCAACTGTGTGTTAATGGTGGCAGAAGGGTTGCTCTTTCATAAGAATATCACAAAAAAATGGTATATATCCTCAAGGAAAAAAAAAAAAAAAAAGAGTGAGGAGCTACGCCAAATGTTTTGGACGGAGTATTCATTCATACTTTGAGCACTTTCACTGTGTAACAGCTTTTCTTCACTGCTGGCTTTCATATTTTGATGAAATAGCACTTCATCCTTATTATCTGTGAGACGAGGTTTGTGAGACGTTCATTGCTGAAGTCTGCAGCCCAAATCATTCAAGATTTTCTATGGGACTGGTTCTGCACCAGGAAAATTGACATGAATTTGATTGCTGACTTCTCAGGACATCTGATGCTTTTATCTTAGGAAATGTTCATATGAAACAAAGTTTAAAGTGCTTTTGGTATTACCCTTTATTCTCCTAATATGCTAAAAGATCTAGATGTGTATTTAACTGTATAAAATTGTAGCCTCTGAACAGTAACCTGCAAGTTGCAGGCAAGAGTAGCAACAAGTGGCAAGCAAAACAAAACTTTAAAAAATACATTTATTTTTATTGAAGAAGAAGCTGTTTGTGCTGGTAACACATCAGGAACTTAGGATACAAGAAGCAAACTAGTAAAACATTTTTTTTGTTGTGAAACTGTGGAAACACAAAAGGTCTGGCCCAACTCATTCCTTCCTCCTTCCCTGCACAAGAAATAGCAATATATAAAACTGACACTTTCTGTACCATCATGGTCATGGTGTAGCCCTCAGGTGACGTTTTGAAGTGATATGTAAATTTTAAAGGGAAACCATTAGTCTCTTAATACTGATAGAATGGTAACCTTCAAACAAAATGTTTCCTCTAATTCAAGATGTGCTGTTCCCTGTTGTCAGCTGGTGCTGTTCTGCTGATTTCTGGGGAGACAGCTGAGAAACCACTCACTGGGCTGTGCAAAATGAGCCAGAATACTGCATTGTCGTCAGAGATCATTCTTTTATTCCTCTCTGTCTCTCCTTATATTATACTACGTTAATAATATTAGGTATATACAGTACAGTACAGAATAGTATAGTTTTGGTGCTGTATCTATGAGTGTTATGGACAAACTGAAGAAGCACCTGTAATGCCAGTGTTTGTGAGAATGATTAAAAACCACACATCTCTGCTTCGCTCTAAATTGCATTTCAAGGGCTCCTGCTGTGCATAAAAGCAGGAGACTCGTCACGGTGACACAGAGCCACAGAGCAGACCTCACAGGTCCTTGCTGCAGCACCGTGTATGGCAAGGGTTGGAGGAGTGAGCAGAGCATTGGAGCAGCACCCCGGGGCTCCCACAGGCCCTGTCTGCTTGACTACTTTGGCAGAGTTTCCCTGGGCTCTGCACATCTTCAGCAGCCCCGACCTCCCTGGTGAGCAGACACCATGGAAAAAAAAACAAGTGTCAGCAGTCGTCTGGCTCTGGTCACTATTACAGAGTCCCTCTGTAGGTCATGGAGATGGGTTTTAGTGAGTGTGAGTGTCCATTTGTTGTGCACCAGAAACCCCCTTGCAAGCCTTGATAAATATAAAATCGTGAGCATCACTACAGAAATGCTAGCAATGCATATTAAGACTGACTATGTCTCAAATAAATGCTGGGAGATATTAATTTTTTTTTTTTTTTTTATGTTGACAGCTTTGATTTGAACCAGGTGCCCATGAGATTCATTTCACATCCCAGGATTTCTCACAGCAAATGTTCAGCCTCCTGGTGAAGGCAGTGTACGATTGAGGACCTCTTAAAACAAAAGAGTATACAGGTATCATTCTTCACCTTTAGCCTGCCCAGAGCTATTGGAATATGACTTGAGTAAAATGATCTGCAGAGCAGGCACGTCCTTTAGCAGCTAAAGACTTTAAGAGTGAAAGCCTTAATCTGATTGTTTTGACATGGTCCCTAGATGCCTGCGGTTTGCCAGAAAGTCCCTAGATATATTGGTAATGGCCTTCAAAATGGATGCCATCAGCAACCCCTGACAGACTTCCAGTACTGCATTTAATGTTTCTCACCTGAAGTATACCATTCAAGGAGCTCATCCCATTTTGTGACTGAGACCAATATAGGACAAAACCAGCATGCTTCCCATGAGCTGCGATACGCTCTAGAAGGATCAGAGTTCCAGCAACACAAAACATTCATTTTTTTCAGATAAATCCAATTGTAATTAAAAAGAATGGCATTAAACAAAATATCCTTTCAAGGTCAGCACAGGGGAATGGCAGTGGTAATGGCAGGGATTTTAGTTTGGAAAGGAAGTGTGGGCCATGTCAATGATGCTCCTTGATATTGTAAGTAAACCCCACGTGACAAAACAGAACTGACTTCACCCATATATGAAAGTAGGTGCCACTCCATTGACTGCAGCCTCTAAACAAGCCTATATCTTGTCAAGTTCATCTCTCATAAGAATACTGGATACTGCTGATGGATCATTTTGTGCCCCATTCTTTCTACACGCAGAAGTTGCCCTCTTTCTGCGTGCACAATCATCCTTATCAAAGCCAGGAAAATTATTCTGGCCAAGGTCTCTGGTCAGTTTGACTTTATTTCCCTGAATCACGGTACAACA
Source organism: Alectura lathami (assembly GCA_013399715.1). Taxonomy (NCBI): domain Eukaryota; kingdom Metazoa; phylum Chordata; class Aves; order Galliformes; family Megapodiidae; genus Alectura; species Alectura lathami. The sequence goes on from VXAV01006216.1 coordinate 51,502, forward strand.
TTAGAATTAACTCTTCGGTCTGCTGAAACCCAGAGTTCCATACTGGGCTCAGCATCAGCCCAGCCCAGCAGCCACAGTCAGAGCACCACCTTTCCCTGCATCGCCCTATTACCTCCAGTTCTCTAAGGCAGGTGTCCCCAGCTTACTGCTTGTGATCTGTGGAGAGGTTAAAGCAAGCTAATGCAATCTGGTTCCAGTTCAGCAGAGCTTGTAAGCACATAGCTTAATTTGATTGGAGTCCCTGGAACCATTACACTGTGTGTTATTAACCATGTGCTCACGTGCTTTGCTAGGCTGGGAAAGGACTTCTCAGTTTTGTAGACTGCTGGTAGACAGTACTAGTGTCTAGACAATGCCCCAGAGCAACCATTGCTTTTCAGCAGTTGTTTGCTGGAGGCTTTCTTCCTTCATGGGTTTTGCAATGAGACTGCCTGGATGTTGCAGTGAGCCCAGAAGCCCAGAAGCCAGAAGGATGCACAGGAAGAGAGAGGGATATGGTTTTTAAAAGCATTAGTTACAGCATTTGGGAAAAGTAGTGCATTTTTCCTCTTCTATGTACCACAAACTGAACATTTCAGTGTGCATTTCCTGGTTGTTTGTGCTGTTTCAAAAGAGCAATTACAATTAAAGGAACATATGACTTTATTTTGTCCTCAAATGAGACTCATGTAGTCCTCTAGTGTAATGCAGCTGAGTATAGCAAACAAAATCTTGTAAGCCATTTATCTAAGGATAATGATGTCGTATGAAACCAAAGAGAACTTCCCCCAGCTGCGTGTGCTGACGCCAGATACAGGGTGTGTGTGACAGCTTCAGGTACCCATAGCAAAACTCCTGTGGTTCAGAACAAAAATGGAAAGTGTAGCAAAACTCTGGATATTTTTCTACCCTTTGCATGTCCTTTCTGACCCAGAGTTGCCTCTGACATTGACCCACCTACGTTTTAGATGAATGTGTCACTCTTTTTCAGTGTATACAAAAACCTATAAAACTTTATGCTTTAGGACAGCACACCAGTTGCCTCTCAAAGCATGTGAAGTGGAGGATGTGGAAATTAAACGGGGCATGTGCATGAGAGTGCATGTGTGTGTACACACAGAGGTGCACTACAGACTGCCAAGTGATCCTTGAAGAAGCATCACACAGTTTGTTTGGAAGGTCAGGGTTATTTTATGCCTGATTTGAGAGGTTGTGGCTAGAAGAATTGAGAAAGAAACAATGTAAGAATGCTAGAATATATGAATTTTAGAAATATAGAAAGTCAGGTAACTAAAATTAAATTACATGCCTTTGAATTGATGTAGGTGAACTGCATTTCCAAGAAGTCTTCTGCAGATACTATAGGGCTATGGGTGTAGGAGAGCTGGACTGCCAGGAGGAGGGAAAAAAATACAAATGGGCCCCTGTGTCAGGCCCAAAACATTTATATTCTGGAAATTTCTTTGTGAGAGATCTTTCACCAATGGTGTGTGGCCCCACTCCGAGTCAGCCAGACCAAAGTAATGTTGATATGCAGCCAATTGGGAGTGATAAAAAAGGCCAGTGGGATTTTGTTTTTTACTTGCCCTTCCAAATCAGGAGGAAAATGTGAACTGCCTTCTCTTCGGTGTGTTTTCTGTTGGAAGTAGCTGAGACTGAAACTCCTTGTAAACACAGAACCATCAAAGGAAAGATGTCTTGGGGAAAAGCAAAAGGCTCCCAACAAAATGGGAATCGTTCCTTTTCGATTTCCTTGCCACAAGAGAAAGGAAAACAAAAACAACAAAATAAAAGCAAAAACAAAACACAGTAAAAAAAAAAAAAATCAAACCAACAACAATAGCACTAGAGATTTCTAAGTGAAAAGGATACAGAGAAAACATCATACGGCTTTCTTAACATTTTGTGGCAAATTTTGCATGTTCGATTTTGCAATTAACTCACGGTGCAGATGGAGGAAAATAACACAACACGCCTGCTGGTGGCGGCCAGCTGCAAGTAAACTGCAGGGTCGGGATGTGCAAAGCAGAGGATGCGTCAGGGCTCTCCACAGCAGTGGATGGAATAAAGCCCTCCGGCAGGAGCCGAGGTTGCCATGGGAGCTGGGGTGCTTCCCATGCAATCCGCGTAAAAACTGTGCTCTGCTGATCTGCCCTTACGCCTGGCTGGACCTTTTGTCTGCAAATGCGGGTGACTTTACAGACTTTGTTTGAAAGGAGGCTGAGCGATTCAGCCCTGAAATTATTTCCTGCTCAGCTGGATTTTTTTTTTTTTT
>VXAV01006216.1:53767-77493 GCA_013399715.1 Alectura lathami
TTTTTTTTTTTTTTTTTTTTTCATCGGGGGGGTGGTGTGGAAGGAGGTAGAAGGGTCTCGGTGTCCTCTGCAAAGGCAGTAAACATTGCTCAGCATTTGAGCTTATGCCTGAAGGGCTCTGTAAGCAGCCCTGCTCGGTGTCAGGCAGGGATGCACGGAGATGCAGGCACCGACACCGCTGTCTCCGCAGGAGGGGCGGAACCACCCCGGGCGCTGCGCGGTGCAGAGCGGGACGGTGCGGGACGGTGCGGGGCGGGCTCCGGCGGCTTTCCCGAGCCGATGCCGCCCCCTCGCGGACTGCGTCGCCGTGGGGCCGGCGGTGCTCCCCAGGGCGACAGAGGGGGGAAAAAGAAAAAAATTGCTATGGGAGACTTAGCAGAAGAAGTTTTGTTGTTGTTGTTATTTGTTGTTTTTGTTTGCTTGATTGATTTTCCATTTTTTTTTTTTTCACCTTGTGCATTCATGTCCGTATTTAAGGATGTAGGATCTGTTCGTATGTGCCTCCCACTGCTGGGATCCATGGGTGTCATAACAACTGCAGGCACAGAGCACCTATCAGAGGCAACCAGCGCAGGAGATCCAATTGCAGGCCTGCTGCAGTGTTTGATTAGAGTTCTGTCTAAACACACACGCTTCCCCTTCAAGCCTAATATCATCAGGCACCGGCTGTCCCAGGCAGCCTGCTGTAGAAAGCACTGCCCATGAGAGCTTTCCCTTGAGATCAAGTTGTCACTGGTTTCAGCCATCAAACTGTCCTGCAAAAGCTGGTGTGCAGACCCAGCTTCTGTCTTCTTGAGTAATTCCTGTGATAAAGAAATTCTCCTTTGGCTAGCAAGGCTGTAAGGGAAGCAATCTGGAGCTGGTCTGAGATTTCAAACACTGGTTTAAATCATGGGACCTCATTTGGTCAAAGGTACAAGAAAGATCATGTCTGTGCCCCACTAAAGATATTTTTGTGTTGCCTTATGCAATGCCCATGTTGCTCACACTTTACCTGGGTGCCTGGATACCTCTGAGATGCTGAGTAGGAACCTTATGTTCTCACCTGGAGAACAAGTAGGATTATCATAAAATCACAGAAAGGCTTGGGTTGGAAGGGACCTTAAAGTCCACCCAGCCCCAACCCCTTGCCGTGGGCTGGTTGCCACCCACAGGATCAGGCTGCCCAGGGCCCAACCAGCCTGGCCTTGAACGCCTCCAGGGATGGGGCAGCCACAGCTTCTCTGGGAAATCTGTTCCAGCACCTCACAACCTTCTGAGTACCTCCCTGCTCTGCTTGTTTATGCAGGAAAGATTGGGAGGACTCAGCTGGTATCAGATGGGACCTAGGAAAACTGCCGTGACAAAGCTCTAAACACCACACACTGCAGTGTCTCCAGAAGAAAATGCACCCCCTGTCCCTCTCTGCCTCCTGCTGCTATATCAGGGACCTCAATAGGTGAGTTTGCACCAGAATGGAGGATTTACATTTTCCTGATTCACCTGGGCAAAGATGATCCATACCCATTATCTTGGAACCCAGACTAAACACAGACTTTACTCAGTTGTCATTTGCATGTAAGTTGGATGGACATATTCCAGCAGCTGGCAGTGCTGCCCATTTATTTCTGTGAAGACATCTGCTTTATCCCCTTACTCAGCTGGTTCATCTCTCATCTGTCTGTCTGGGTAACAGCAAAACAGAGCCTGCACAACAGAAGGACGTGTACCATGAAAAGCCCCCAGCAATGATGATACAGTCCATAGCTCTTTCCCTAGCTCTTCCAGTGGTCAACTATGTGTACACAGTGCCCAGCCTGAACCAGTGATCCCTAAACAACCAGTTTATAACAGAAATTTCCTTAGTGCTCCCACACACATCCCTTGTTGCCTCTTGAAATCCAGGAAGCGAGAAACAACCTGGTCTTCATCCACTCACCCTGTACTGCCATGGGTTCGTGGCCACCAAAGTCAGTACAGGAGCACTCGTGCCATCTGGTCGAATGACCCTCTGAGGACGTCTCCTGCACATCAGTCATACGTCAGTTTGGCTGGCACACTGCTAGGTTTGCAGTAAGAGTATTTGCAGTGTCCCTTCACAGAACACTCTCTTGGTCCCTCCTAATGGATCCATGTGTGCTGTGTTTGGGCATGACTCTAATGGGCTCTCATTGACCACTGACCACTCAATTAAACTTTCCATGGAGATGTAGTGCAGCAGTTCCTGAGGCTTCATTCCAAGAGCAAGTCCTATTTGTTTAGTTGTTCATAGTCTCCCTGAAGCAATGGCACCCACCTTTCCAGCTCTAGCTCCAAGCACATTACTAGCTTTAAACAGTACAACAGGGCAGGATGACAGCAACAAAATGAGTGTTAGTACAAAAGGTCTGGAGGATTTAGACATGGCATTGGAAGAAACTGTGATCATTTTACACTGTTATTTTTTCCCCAGGAGTAAATTTAGCCCAAATGTAATGTAAGAAGGCTAGGAAGGCACCACAGAAATAACCCCTGTGCAAACAAAATCCCAAATGTCAGTGCTGAAAATGCCCCACAAGTGTGGCAGTTCTTCTCAGAGAGTTTATTGCTTAGCGTAGACAGTAACAATTTATTTCATTGTCTTCACTGTTAGGTATAATAGCCAAACAGAGGTACGAAAGACCCAAGCTGACACTCTGCTTTCTATCTATTGCTCTCCCTAATCATTGTATAACATGTCACAGCTAAATAAGAAATCACCAGTGTGGCTATAAATTATGTATTTGCATAAATAAGTAAACAGGCAGACTTATGCATTCAATTTTCCCATTGCAATATGTGATTTCTATGAGATTTTTTTGGGGGTTTCTGAGTATTACTTCTCAAACTCCCAAATCTTCGATGACATCAGGATTGTCAGTTTTCCAGCAGGCTGAAAAGTACCAATGTTTTGTTTGGCTGAGTCCGGAGATCATTTTGGTGCATTTGGGCTGTAACCATTTTAGAGAAAGGGATCCACCCTACACAGAAGAGGAAAGATAGAAGAGATGCCCTGAACATCCGTGGTCATAAAATAACCAAGTATCCTCCTTAACAAAGACAGAAGGACTCACTACAGTGTTCTGGGCATTGCCCAGTCCTGCCTCCCAGAATGAAACCTCCCCTGCAACTTTACTGGAGTGCAAGGTTAAAAGCCTCCTGCTTTCCAGCCCAGTGCGGACATAGTTACTGTTAGATATTCTGATTTGTAGCATGCTTCTGGTATCTTCGGGGAACAAGAGAGAGCAAACGCACACAGAATATGGTGATTATCCATAGATTTCATATTTTATGGATTAATGAAGGGAACAGCAGGATACTAGTTATTGCTATGCAAATCTTTACATTTTGTTTTCCATCTCAGTTTCTTTTGTGTTTGTGATTGCTTTCCCTTTCTGCTGTTGCTTGATACAGTGGACAAAGTAGACTGACACCTTGTGATTCCTTTTATAGACTCAGTGCAGCAAAGTGCTTTCAGCTCAGGCATGCCTCTCTTCATTTCAGGGAAGGAAAAGAAAAGTTAAGGGCATCTGTACTAGTGACTGGCTCACTCCTTCCAATTTTGCTCTGAATACTTGTAAGAGTTCATTTACTCACATTTAATGTGGCCTGTAACCATCTCCTCACCTTGGAAATGGCCCTTGGCCACAATTTATAACTACAGAGTGAAGCACTTTGCTGTTTTTCCCATCTCCTTTCAAACTCAGTGTGTGAAAGTGCTAGAATCTGCACTTAAAGTGGAAATACACATCAGCAGGAGAGAAATGGAGGCTTGAGAGATCACCATGAGAAAGGTATTATAAAAAAAAGAACGAAAAATTCGGCAGATCTGGGTCCAGTTCATAGGTGCTTTCTGTGCTGGAGCTGCAGGATCAAGTACAAATATTTCAATTCCTCTTTAGTACAATCAGCTGCAAGTTTCCTTATGTCCTTATGTCAGATGTTCTCCTTTTCCCCCTGCTCCCTCTAAAGCACACCAACATAGCCTGTGATCACAATAAATTCTCAGGAAGACAGGGCCTGGTTGCCCATCACACACTCTCAATCTGAGTATCTAGCCCCTGCTGCCTCACATCCACCTCAGTCCAGGAGACAGCCAACATCTTCAACAAGTGTTGTATAACCACTTTCTGCCTGCACCTCTTGAAATTCATCACGTTATGCTAACAGAGCATTCAATGCCCGGTCATTGACAAATGCCAAAAGAAGACCCCAGGTCAAATTCTCAGCTACATCACACCCCATCTTCCTGACGACCCTCTCCAATGCCAGCCATTTGCTTTACAGGTTACTTTAGGTCTCTTTGCCAGTACACTGTATGACTCTGGAGGCACTAGCTGATCTTTTTTAACTGCCTAGCAGGTTGTCTCCTAACACGGGTAAAATGTATCCCACTGCTCCTGTTTATTTCTTCTGACAGTTGGCAACGCTGTCAGGCCCTGTCTTCTCATGTCCTGCTTTATTTTTCCTCTATTTCCAATCACACACACACCAGATGTAATCTACTGCTGGCTGAAGGAACACCAAGCCTTTCTGTCAGAGCCCAGCTTACTAAATCCAAGTGAAAAAAATCATGAAGTAATGCCAAAAAAAAATATTACATAAGCTAGCCACCTCTCTAGAGCTCCTGCCCCCCTTCAACTCTCACCTGTCTTCATTTCTTCTTTCACAGCCATTTCCAATAGGGGTTGATCATCCAATAAGTCTGACTAACCTTCTGTGTCTTAACAGGAGTAGATAATCTGCAACAAACATTACTGTGTTCATCTGGCCAACACAAAGCACCTCTGCGTTTACTGTGGCTGATGTCACTCTTTGTTAGCATTTCTGGTCACTACCTTGTACTCAATTGACTAAGCAAGGAATATTGATTGTTAGTACTTCTGCTGGCACCCTGAGCCCCAGCTTGGCTACAGCCTCTGACTGGAACCACCTACATGACACATACCACAATGAAATAGAGCAGTTGATGTAAATGAAAAGCATATGGTAATAGAAAGCCCATATCACATTTATCAGTCTGATAGAAACCAGAATCTAAGTGATAAACATTTCATTTCATACTGTCTTTCTAGAAAAGCTGATGAGGTATGGGCTGGATGAGCAGACAGTGAGGTAGACTGGCCTAGAGGGTGGTGATCAGTGGCACAAAGTCTAGCTAGAGCCTGTAAAAGGTGGTATGCCTCAGGGGTCCAGTCCTGTTCAACATCTTCATCAATGATCTGGACGATGAGGCAGAGTGTAGCCTCAACAAGTTGGCTGATGGTACAAAAGTGGGGGAAGTGGTTGATACACTAGATGGGTCATGCTGCCATCCAGAGGGACCTGGACAGGATGGAGAATGGGGCTTACAGAAACCTCAAGAAGTTCAGCAATGAGAAGTGCAATGTCCTGTACCTGGGAAGGAGAAACTCCAGGCACCAGAACATGCTGGGGCCACCTATCTGGAAAGCAGCTTGGCAGAAAAGGCTCTGGTGTTTCTGGTGGACACCAAGTTGAACATAAGCCAGTCATATGTCCCTGTGGCAAAGAAGGCAAATGGTGTCTTAGGCTGCATTAGGTAAAGTATTGGCAGCAGGTGGAGGGAGGTGATTCTTCCCCTCTACTCAGCACTGCTGAGGATACCCCTAGGTCCTATCCTGGGCACCCCAGTACAAGAGAGACATGGCCATACTGCAGAGAGTCCTGTGAAGGGCCATGAAGATGATGAAGGGAATGGAGCCCCTCTCCTGTGAGGAAAGGCTGAGAGAGCTAAGACTATTCAGCCTGGAGAAGAGAAGGCTCAGGGTCTTCTTGCCAACAGCTACAAATGACTACAGGGAAGGTGTAAAGAAGACAAGGCCAGACTATTTTCAGTGCCCAGTGCCAAGATGAGGGGCAAGGGTCACAAACTGGAACACCAGAATCTCCATCTGTGCTAGGAAATGCATTCCTAGCACACAAATGCTAGGAAGCATTTCTTTGCTGTGTGAGTGACAGAGCACTGGCACAGGTAGCCCAGAGGGGTTGTGAAGTCTCCTCCTCGGAGATCTTCAAAAGCTGCCTGGATGTGGGCCTGGGCACCCTGCTCTCAGTGTCCCTGCTGGAGCAGGGGTTGGACCCACAGGTTCCTTCCAGCCTCAACCATCTTGTGATTCTGTGAAAGCTGTCTCTTCTTTGAAAGACTGTAGTCCTAAGATGACTTTTCAAATAAATACTTTATGATCCTGAGAGCAGGCTACAATGGGAGTTTCTCACATAGTTGCTCTGTCAGGAGCTAGGAGGTTCAGGGCCATATTTTCTGCTGGCACCAGTCAGCATGGCATCTTTACAGCCAGGCCCAGACAATGCCACTAGTCCAGCAACTCTTCTCAGACGGGTGCTTTACTTTTTTCCACTAACTCCCTGTTCCTCTGAATGCGCATACAGTTTTTTTCTTATTCTTCTTATCAGCATTTGAGAAGGGACAATGTGGGCTCCTTGTGTCAGGTGCTTTACAGGATACATTCTCCCAGACCATCCTGTCAGTAGCTTTGAATAAGATGCAGAAAAGAGAAAGCTATTATTGGAAGCAGAATATTTCATTGATCCCTACATTCAGTTACTACATAAACATTTGGGCCTTGGGCAAAGTCAGACAGAGATTTTGTGGCTTTTTTTTTTTTTTTTCTACTTTAGTCCTTTTTATTAGTAATCCAAGTCATGCATGTGAAATAAGGGTTAACGATGTAATTTCATGCCTAATGAAGCTTGAAATTATCGGTGGTGTCCACTGAAGAATTAAGAGTGGACATCCATCTAATTCTTGGAGTTTAAACCTTTTTAGTTCAGCAATTCATTAGCAACAATTAGCACAGAGCATGTGGGACTCCAGGCATTCTTCATTAAAGCAATCAGTCAACTTTGTGAATAGCCTGCAAAACAAGCCATCGCAGAGTGTAACTCTGACAGCACAGGTGGGGAATGGTCCAAGTATAGGCACAAACCAGAAGAGCTGAGGAAGAGAGAGCATACATAAGAACCTGACCCTGCATTAATTAGAGCATTGCTACACAACCGTCAGTTACTCATTGACAAAGACAACTTCTAATCCAGGTCATCCTGGGCATGTCCTTCCCTGCCGTATTCTTCTTCCTGTTTGGCTCTCATGAGCCATTAAGTAATCCCAAAGACATCGTGTGGCTTAAAGTGTGGGGACTCAGTGCAGATACCTGACTGCATTCAGTCCACCTTCAGCAGAGGCATCTCCCCAGGCTCACAGGTCAGCACAGCCCAGTTTTCATGTCCCGTGCCAAAGATAAGAATATGACACGACTCAGCATTTCTTCAGTTCAACAGCTATAAGAGCAACTATTTGCAGAACAGTTTCAACGACACTGAAACCTCTGAGATGGGTGCACAGGGTAATGTATCTGTGCTTTTTAAAAATTCTTCCCCAGCAGGCTCTGTTTCCTCACCTATGCATTTCCTCACCCTATGCATTGCTGTCCTCTTGCATGAACAACATGCCATCGGAAATGCAGAACTGAATTTTGTTTTATAGCATATTTATTCTCGATTAGCTGGTACCTTGATTTAGCATAGCCTAGCACACTTAGCTGGCCACCGTGCAATGAAGTCACCATCACCATGAAGTGAATGTTAGAAAAATGACTATTTTTAATGCTTACTCCACATAACATCTTATAGAGCTCTTCAAACAAAACAAACTTTACCAAGAACCTTAGAACATGAGGTTAGACTACATAAGGTAATACCACACACTAAATACAGAAATCTGTGGGAAAAAAATCTCCGTCCCCTCCCCAAGGGAGCAACTAACCTCTGGCAGCACTGAAAGCTCAGCTGGCTTGGAGTGACTAAACAGCTTCCAGTGACTGACCACAACTACTTCTCTAGACCCCTCACTGGCCCTTTGCCTCCCTCCACTCACTTCTCACATCGTAGTTTTGTAGTATCAGAAGATATTATATCTTTTGAAAGAGGTTATGGCATTTTGTCTCTCATTTTTTATTCAATTATTATTCTGTGCAAGAGCTCACTTGGAAAAGAAATTTGAGTATGTTAACAGTTGTGGGGAAATGGCTGAAAGGGGTGTATAGTCCATCTAAAATTATTTTTCACATCTTCACAAAGTTAAGAATCTTTTGTGTAAAATGCAGTTGCTGTGCCCAGATCCTGTTTTGCAGTGGTTCCCAAGGCAACACATCCTGCCATCAGGGCAGAAACTAAGGGGCAGAACGACATGAAGGGTGGAGTGGAATGCAGAGCTTCATGGCAGCACTTTCTGTGTCCTGTGCGGGAGATGGGAATGTACTAGACCACCTTAGCCTGTGGACTAAATGGGGGATGGAGTTAAGTGAAGGTTTCATGGCCAAACCCTATTGTTCCCTATGGTACAATAAAATCATATGGCTGGGCCAAGGGATCACACCATAGCAACTGCCAAACAAAGGGGTAAATCGCATAGTAACACCAATCACCAATCGAAGTATGTATGACTAGAGTCACTCAAGCTCCACCTAAATATAAGGGAACTTAAATGGGCTGACTCTAGGGGGAAAGTGGGGAGAAGACATCATCAAGAACTCCATCGTAGCTCCTGGGACCAGTCAACAGGCTGAACCTATCTTCCCCCCCTCCCCATAGGGATGCATATTGGGTAAGAGCTCTATTCTAGGCATGCCAAAAAATTAATGTCAATAATCAAGCTTGATCATTCCTGTATTGGTCTACTGTTACCGGCAATCTCTGAACCTTATCCTGTCATGATCTATATTCTGTGTAATAAAATTTACTTTGAATGATTAAAAGTAAAGGATTCGACTCAGTGGTGTTGTCCCATAAGGGGCTCTGAGTAGGTTAGGTGAATCATCCTCTGATACAGTGGGCTGTCAGGGTGGCAGGCTGATCAGATGCAAGGGGGTCATCTTTCTTGAGCAACTGGACAGGCTAGTCAGATCTGCATGGGTTCATTGATACCCTTATTCTAGCTGCGAGAGATGTGGCTTCCTTGCAGGATAAACCACCTTTTCTTAACATGACAACAGTGTAAATTAAAAAAAAAAAAAAAAAAAAGAGAGAGACAGAAAGAGAAATCTCTCGTGTCCATTAATGTCTAAAATCTTAATTTGTGTTTAAAGATCACAATTGTTGTTAAAGATCTGGTATAAATCTGGAGTTTTGCTTTTTAGGCAGCCAGCCAAGTGTGAAGATGCTGATGCCTTTAAAGATCAATTTCTGAAACTTTCAGAGAATCACACTTTATCTCATGAAAACTTCAAATAAAAGACACCAGATAGCAAAGTGTATTCCAGCAGGAAAGAGTGGTAGTATTTTTAAAAGCCTCATTATACAGCCCTGTTCTTTATCCCTCATCCAAGGGGCCATGTGCTCCTACATTGGAGCATGCCTCTGACAGTGATCCATTGGGAAGGTAAATGCCTTAGCTTCTCCAACCAGCCAGTCAGGGGTGGCAAGAGACCCAGCAGCAACCTGCTCAGCATTTGTGAGATGCAGCTCCCCAAAACCCAACTTGGTTGCTTTCTGACACAACACAAAGGCAGAGTACCCACGATATACCACAGGCTGCATTCCCATATGGGACAGTGCCCTACTTGCTCCCAGCTTACTCAACTAATTGCATCCCTAAGGCCACTTTAAGGAATCTCCTCAGTAAAAGAAGGGATGGCATAATCTGTCACTGTTCCAGTTTGTGAACACACGCACTAACAAAAAGTGTCAACTAGAACAAGCACCCAAGTCAATCTGAGAAAAGGTATCTAGGAGGTGGGGGTAAGAGGGAAGCAGAGAAAGACCAAAGACACTGGTGCCAGAGGAATCACTGTGAGCATGTTGCACATGGCCTCTGGGAAGAGCGAGTGGAAGGGGGCAAAGGGAGGTTGCTGAGGTGGAATTACAGCCCCTTATCCCTGCTGAAGTGGTGTAAGTCCATTACAAATGACAGACAGGCTGCATAAACCAGAATGAAGCTCCAATACAGCAAGAAGGTGGGGTCAGAGAAGCACCAAGACTGGGAAAATGGTCTAAAATACTACTTTTCAATTTGGTTTCTCAGACAGAATTCTACCACAGAACCACAAAATGGTTGAGACGGGAAGGGACCTCTGGAGGCCATCTGATCTAGAATCACAGAATCATAGAATGGCTTTGGTTGGAAGGGACCTCAAAGTCCACCCACTTCCCTTCGCCCTGCCCTGGGCTGGCTGCCACCCACTGGATCAGGCTGCCCAGGGCCCATCCAGCCTGGCCTTGAATGCCTCCAGGGATGGGGCACCCACAGCTTCTCTAGGCAGCCTGCTCCAGTGCCTCTCAGTGAAGAATTTCTTCCTAACATCCAGCCTAAATCTCCCCTCTTTCAGTTTAAATTCACTCCCCCTTGTCCTATCACTATCTACCTGTGTAAAAAGTCGGTCCCTCTCCTGCTCGTAAGCTCCTTTCAAATACTGGAAGACTGCAACGAGGTCTCACTGGAGGCTTCTCTTTTCCAGGTTAAATAATCCCAACTCCCTCAAACTTTCCTCATAGGAGAGGTGCTCCAGTCCTCTGATCCTTCGTGTCCTTTCTCTGGACCCATTCCAAAAGTTCTGCATCCTTCCTGTCCTGGGGGCCCCAGGCCTGGACACAGCACTCCAGGTGAGGCCTTCCAAGGGCAGAGTAGAGGGGGACGATCACCTCCCTCTCCCTGCTGGCCACCCCTCTCTTGATGCACCCCAGGATGCCATTGGCCTTCTGGGCTGCAAAACCGCACTGCCGGCTCATGTCCATGGATGAAAAGCTGGTCACTCACCCAAACAAGAACTGTTTCCTTATCTTCAGATGGAGCCTCCTGTGTTCCAGTTTGTGCCCACTGCCTCTCGTCCTGGCACTGGACACCATTGGCTCCATCTTTTTAACATCTTTAGATATTTGAACTCATTGACAAGACAGCTTCAGCCTTCTCCAGGCTGAACAGTTCCGGCTCACTCAGCCTTTCCACAATGGAGAAGTTCTCCGGTCCCTTCCTTGTGGTGGCCCCACACTGGCCTTTCTCCAATATGTCCATGCTTCTCTTGTACTGGCAGCCCAGAAGAAGCAGTCCAGGTGCAACCTCACCACTTCTGAGTAAAGGGGGAGGATCACCTCCCTCCACCTGCTGGCGATACTTTGCCTGATGCAGCCCAGGATACCATTTGCTTTCTTTGCCACAAGGACACTTGACTGGCTGTCATGGGTTAATTAAAGATTGTCTTGCAACAGGGCCTGGTCCCCCCACCCCACCCCCCTTTCATGCAGGCCAGGTAGAGGATTGAGAAAGGAGGAGGCGCAATTGAGGTAAAAGATAACTTACGTTACTTGAAATGACAAAGGAATGTAAGATAATACAATATGAAAGAAATAGAGAGCTATAAATCTGACACATTGGAAAATACATATATACAGAATAAAAGATATGTTTGTGTCTGCAATAGCAATTGGAGGCAAAAGGGAAGAGCTCCCAGGACCCGGAAGCTACATGGGAAGGGACAGGAGCTCTTTGGGGGCTGTGGTTCTCCCTTACCAGCCCTCCCACCTGTGTCAGCTTATTACATGATGTCATGATATGGAATACTTATGAAAACCATAACACTGTTTTATGTTCAATTTGGTGTCCACCAGGACCCTCAGGTCCTTTTCTGCCAAGCCATTTTCCAGCTGGGTGGCCCCAGCATTTTTCCCAGAGAGTGGAAATGAAGATCAAGTTGAGATCAAAAAAAAGTTGAGATCAAAAAACTTTATCTTTTACTTCCCTTGAGTGCATACTTTGGTTTCACTTTGCTGCTTTTAAAAATAACCCGGATAACTCTGAAAAACAGGACTTATATTTCTCCAGAGGCATCAAACTAAACAAAGCAAGCATCTACTTTGCATGTCTGTCTACCCAGAGGCCATGTATCTAAGGCCTGTGCAGGCACTCCCATTTTCACCACCATTTCTCTCCTTGTTTTCAATGATCCTGGAAGGAAAGTTTTTATTTTCCCAAAGGATCTCTATTTTCTTTGCAATAATGTATTTATATTGCCTATCACTGTCATACATTTAACTGTTAGTACAATTTGGGTGGGATAAGGTGTGCCTGCAAAATATACCCTTCTCCCTGCGAAATGTCTCAGAGACAACCTCAATGTCTTGGTAGACAGGTGAAGTCAGCAGGATAATCAAAGCTTTGGCACCAAGAAGGTTTTCATAGAATCACAGAAAGGCTGGGGTTGGAAGGGACCCTAAAGCCCACCTAGCCCCAACCCCCTGCCGTGGGCTGGCTGCCACCCACTGGATCAGGCTGCCCAGGGCCCATCCAGCCTGGCCTTGAGCACCTCCAGGGATGGGGCAGCCACAGCTGATGGCAGCCTGTGCCAGGGCCTCACCACCCTCTGAGTAAAGAATTTCCTCCTAACATCTAATCTAAATCTCTTATCTTTTAGTTTTAGTAGTATAGTTTGTCCTATCACCGTCAGACCATGTAAAAAGTCGCTCTCTCTCCTGTTCATGAGCTCCATTTAGGTACTGGAAGGCCGCAATGAGGTCCCCCCGGAGCCTTCTCTTCTCCAGGATGAACAAGCCCACCTCCCTCAGCCTTTCTTCACAGCAGAGGTGCTCCAACATCTGAACATCTTCATGGACTCCTCTGGACCCGCTCCAGCAGCTCCACATCTTTCTTGTGCTGGGGGCCTCAGGCCTGGAGGCAGCACTGGAGGTGGGACCTCACGAGGACAAAGCAGAGGTGGACAATCGCCTTCCTACTTTATTACATAGCACTGAACAATATATGTACAAAAAAAACCACTCCATATTGTACATTAATCTACATCTATTATTCTGTAAGTATTACACGGCATAATAAATGAACAGTTTTTCTTCTTCTGTGGGAAAATAAGATAGAAAGACCTAACACAGTCCCCATAGAAGAATATCTAATAAATGGAATTATTTCCAATCAGATTAGTCGCCAAGGGATCTGACTGATCAGCACACCCTGGACAAACAAGGAGCCTCAGGAGATCCAAGCATGAGTTAGAAAAGCATAGCTGCTGCAATGCAAACAAGCCCAGGTCTTTCATGGATTTGTTGTTTAAACAGGCACAGGAAAAAATGCAACACAGTGTTCCGGGAGTGGCTCACACTACTGTCAGTATCTTAGCCCACAGGTACACAGGAATTGTATGCCCAAAGATTTACTGTAATTTTGTTCATTCTGTGTCTTTCCTGAAGGAATCTCCTTTCAGCAGTTGTTCTATTATCACATGAATATTTTCTCAGGAAAAAGTTTGTAACTTGCATCAGCTTCTGTTGTGGGTTAATTATAGATTGTCCCACAACAGTGCCTAGCCCCCTCCCCCACCTCTCCCCTCATGGATGCTGTGTAGAGAAGTGAGAAAGGAGGAGGCGCTGAGTTGAAATAAAAGTATTTTACTTAAAATGGTAGACAAATGTGAGATAGTACGATATGAAAGGAATTGAGAGCAATAAATCTGACAAAATGGAAAATACAAGGAAAAGGGAGAGTCTCCTGATCGTGTAGTCCACAACGGCAGTTGGATGCAAAAAGGAAGAGATCCCGGAGCCTGGAAACTACACAGGAAGGGACATGAGCATTTTGGGAGCTGTAGTTCTCCCTCAGCAGCTCTCCTAACTCCATTAGTTTATTACATTTTGTCATGATGTGGAATACTTCTGGAAAAAAACATGACAGCTCCTTAAAAATACATTTGACAGCCAGTTAAATTACAGAAGAAATAAAATTCTTCTTTCAAGAAACTCAATTCTATATTATTGTGTCACTTCCAATGCCTGCAAACAAAATGTTTTGCAGGTAAAAAGTTCAGGCAGACATAAGACTTCACATGCGTGCTGATTCCACAGTTCAAAGATTGCACTTTCATACAAGGAGGAAACTTGCTAAACAATTTATTGCTGCCAACTCATTTCAATCTCTCGATTGTATTTAAGACAGAGAAAATAAAAACTATCAGAAGTCAAAATCCAGAGGGTACTAAATAACATATATGTTTACTTAAGCATTGTACAAATGATATGCAGAAATTCTCTCCATGCTGAAGTGTTGCATTACACGAGACAAGCATCTCCAGGGTGGGCACCCCACAGGGG
The DNA here is from genome assembly GCA_013399715.1 of Alectura lathami. Taxonomy (NCBI): domain Eukaryota; kingdom Metazoa; phylum Chordata; class Aves; order Galliformes; family Megapodiidae; genus Alectura; species Alectura lathami. The sequence continues at coordinate 67,889 of VXAV01006216.1, forward strand.
TGGGCACCAGCTAGAGGCTGGTGAGGCTGCAGGAACCGGTTTTAGGGCCCCTGGCCTCTCCTCTGCTGAGACGCATTTTTCTAGTGACCCAGGAACACAATGTGCCTGCAGGGCTGTGTACTGATATTCCCTGCACTGCCAGCCCTGCAGAGGAATGTGCAGCGCATCCGTGGCCTGGTCATACAGGGTGACAGCAAAGTCTTTGCCACCCTGACCAGGCACCCGGCCTGGTACCACACATCTTTGCTAAAAACACCAGCAGCAGGTAAATAAAGCTGCCTCCTGCTGCTGCTGTACATTATACATGTACCTGGACGTGGCATTTGGCCCTATGTAAATCAACACCCAGAGGCAAGCAGCAAGCAGCTCCCATTTGAGAACATTTCTCCTGTCCTCACTCTCTGTCGTCCTGATGCTACAAACGGAACTTTGATTGCTTTGCTCTTTGTACCCTATACAACAATCCAAGGCCCTGCCGACTCACACTGCTTGCTGTGCATAATACAGCAGAGCATCAGCATGGCTGCATACCTGTTTGTTAATCAAGAAGGTTTGTGCAGTCAGCCTGTTCCATTCACAGTCATAGAATCATAAGGTTGGAAAAGACCTCTAAGATCATCTAGTCTAACCGTCGACCTAACACCACTACGCTCATTAAACCATGTCTGTAAGTGTCACATCCACACGTTTCTTGAACACCTCCAGGGAAGGAGACTCCAACATATCCCTGGGCAGCCTGTTCCAGTGCCTGACCACTCTCACAGAGTTTTTTCTAACAACCAACCTGAACCTCCCCTGGCGCAGCTTGAGGCCGTTACCTTCTGTTCTATCACTGTTACCTGGGAGGAGAGGCCAACACCCACCTCACTACAGCCTCCTTTCAGGCAGCTGTAGAGAGCAATAAGGTCTCCCCTGCATCCTCTTCTCCAGCTCCCTCAGCCACTCCCTACCAGACTTGTGATCCAGGCCCTTCACCAACTTTTCTGCCCTTCTTTGGACACACTCCAGGGCTTCAATGTCCTTCTTGTAGTGAGGCCTTCTGGGATGATCTTTCTGGAAGCTGGCAGGGGCTACTGCTCTGAGAATCTACATGAAGTGGGGGTGTCAGTGGGTGTCAACACACGATACAGTCAGGTTTTTGTTCTTATACTGGAAGCACATTCGCAGGCTTGCTTTGATCAGAGATTCATTTCAGGTTGTTTTCTTCTTCTTCATCTTCTTCTTCTTCTTTTTTTTTTTTTTTTTTTTTTTTTTCCTAATCTACAACTGTATCTGAGATATTTTTCCTCTAAAGCAGTCAACAAGATTAATAGTTTACTAACTGGCATGAAGTAAAGTAATCAATAGTATTCTAGAGTAGGTTTTATTATCACTAGATAAGTGACAGTGACTATCATAAGTACTGCTGAGGTCAAATATTTACACCTGAGTATAATAAAAATATACGAGAAATTATATAACTTGAAATAACTTTGAACATTTTTTTCACAACTGTTAGTTACAAAATCTGCTAATTTGATGCTTTGGCCAATTCCTAACAATTAATTATTTAAATTTCTAGGAAGAAATCTAACTCTGTCACAATCCATATCAGGACAGAGTAATTATGCAGGGCACGATTTGCTGCTCTCTACCAGTCTTATACATAAGTATGATATTATTTCCAGTGTCTGTTTTAACATCCAAAATTATTGTGTAGAAGGTTAAACTGTTTTAGGGTCTGAGATTCTCTATTGTGCTTGGCAAGCAGGAAAATATGCAATTGACATTCCTTACTCAATACGAAAATGTGATTCCTCAGGTCACAGTGGGAAGAGTGGTGAATCTACAAGGTAACCTCCAGTCAAAGGCTTGTCAGAAAAGTTGAAATGAGCCTTTCCATCCTTGTCAGTTCAGCTGCCTGACAGAAATAAGGAAATGTGTGTGTGTGATTGATTTCTACCTGACACTTGGGGCTGGGTCTAGCTGCAGAGTGCCTGGGATCACTGCACATGCCTAGGAGAAAGGGCTATGATTCCCCAAACCCCTGTGGTGAGTTTGCTTCTCAAGAGGGGTGTGGGGAGTTTGTGTGTTCAGTGAACTGCTCACTAATCTAGAAGGGATAGGAAGATGTCCACATGGCTTCAGCTGACTAGATCCCATGTAGAAATTGCAGACAACAGCCTTTATTCCTTTTTGGATCTTTTCTACATGTTTCTACCTTGGTTTTACCTGATAAACAGTGAAAGGACATGACTAATTTCTCTAGTTTTAGCAAGGGTTTTGATGTGTTTCTTCTTCTTGTATCAAAGGCTGGAGTTCAATGGCTCTTACTGGATTCTTCTGGCTGATGTTTCCACCAGGATTTTCCTTACTCTCAGATCAGATTTTAGTGTACTTCTTTGCTTTTTAATGCTCTCCACTAATGATCTCCACTGATCTCCCTATATTCCTATAATGGCTGCTCTGCTTCTGCTTCTAAAATCCTGCTCAAACTGCAGCCAGGCTTTGTGATCTCTAACCAACGCTCGTGCTTCCAATCTATCGTATTCAGGTTGTTGTTACATCTTATGCAAGCTTTGATCTTATCTTGAATTATATAAGCAATCCACAAGCTGTGTACAAACCACTTTTCTATGGAGCTGGTAATTAGGGGAACATTTTCTTCGTATCAGTGAAAGTGTATTGTTAAACCTGATGCATAAAAATAATCTGATAGTGTGGTGGTGGTGAAGGGCACCAAAAAAACTTGATAGCAGCTATGACACTGCACAGTATAAGTCTGTTTCATGTGCTCTAATGAATGTGAGCAAAGTTCAGGCCTTCACACAGAGCCGCAGCTACTAGGTGGAACATACGTTGTATAACACCAGCACTCACCCCTCCAAAGGTCAGAAAGTACTTGCACACATACAGAATCTGAAAGGCAAGTCTAGGCAAATCAGCAAGATCTGCAAAACTGAGAATGGAATTCAGCCAGTTTAATACACCCTCAGAAACAGAGCATGAGTTTGATATACCTAAAATGTACAGATGAAATGTTAAACCATGCCTGGTGAGGAACCGAGTCAGGGAGGGAAGCTACACCTCTCCCTGTTTCAAGAGGCAAAGTCTGCACCACCACAGCTGCTCCTTGATGTCGCCAACACACCTGCCTGGGATCTTTGCATGTATTGTAGTCAAAACCCTTAAAAACATCCCCCTCTTTGGTCAGCTCCTTTCGAACAAGACAAAAAAATGCTCTGAACCACTTGCATTGCCACTTTGCCTCCATTTTGTTCCTTCTGCTGTGCAGTAAAAGCACTGCAGATGCTGCTCAGCCGGCTCCACCCGTGCAAAGGTGGGCAGAAGTTACTCGCAGCCTGAGCAGCATCTGGAGCCCTGAAAGTGTTGAGTAGCACTATCTATCCCAGAGGACTTTCTTAATTTCATCTTGTTGAAATCATTTCATAGTTTCTCTTGTTTGAAAGCAAAGACACACATATATATATTTGAAATCCTTACTACTCCAGTCAGTGAACATGTTTTATCACATAGTTATCAAAATAAAATCCTTTTGTAGAAAAATGAGGCATGAAGATAAGTCAGAGAGAGGGGGATAGACTTCATGTCTGTCTTAACAGAGCTAACAAACATAATTAAAGACAAAGGCTAGTGAGCTAAAGAGGTTAAAAATGGGTTACCAGCATCATTTTTTTTACTCATACCTACTAACTTTAAATTGAATTGCTTCTATTTGTATTGTTAGTGTGAGTGAGATATTTGAAACTATATTTCTCTCACATCTTATGTGAAAAATAAAACATATGTGTGAACTGTAAATTTTTAAAGGCATCAATAATATTTTGTGATCTGATAGTACAGCCCCCATAAGACGTTTATCAAGAGTTTTTCTGAAATCTGTTGGTGCCTCTGTAATGGAACATAACTAGTTATTTAATTATAAAGATACATAAAAACAGTTGTTTTCTTTCAGAAAAGCTGTATATAGGAGAAGGCTCAGTCTTCAGAAAGAAAAACGAGCTTATCACACTTCATATATTTCTTCCCAAGTACTGTGTATGTGCCTTTTAATACTAGGTAGCAAATTATCCTCGCTCTGAGTGCAGCCACAGGGAAGAACCACTTTGTGTGATAGCTGCCTGGGAGTATCGGAGTTCTTCTGATACATGGAGATTTTGGCTTTGTTTCACCCAGTGATGCAGTCTGCCCTGTGCTCATAATACAGTGCTTGAATTCTCAAGATCTATGTCATTTAAAAATAGTTGGCAATTTTGAGACACATACAAAGAGTAGAATTCAGTGCTGTTAAGATGTTGTTGATGATAGCAACCTTAGTCAGACTGGTCAACCATTCAGGAAGGTTACTTTTAAATTTTTTGATAAGGTAATTCAGTTTTCTTTCCAAATTATCTTCTCAGTGTTGGTGCCCCATATGCCTAGATATGTTGCGTTATAAAATGAAATGTGTTGTTAGAAATATTTTACAAAGTGAAATTATTGAGTGTATCCTACCACAGAAAGAAAATATGTATGTAGCTCTTTGGTGGCTAAAAATACTTAAAATCTCTAACCTTAGTCCACAAAGTTACGTCAAACTACATTTTGGTGGAGACTCTATCCAGTGGGTATATGAGAGTTTTCTTTGGGGCAACAGCAAACTTTACTGCATGTGGCTGATGACATTCCCCTGTAGGGCGTAAGCCTCAGCTTGTATTCTGTTATTCTATTCCGTCTTTTGTAGAGAAGCACTTTGAAATTTGGATGAATGTTTAAAATATATTATACCAAATTTACCTGTAGACATCAAAGTTGACCTTTTGATTGTGGCTTTAAGAAAAATCCTGACATCCAGTCACCAATTCTTCCCATTCCTACCCAAATTTTCCAACCCCTCAAACGCAGCACAGCCGCATGAATGATTCATTCTGCTTCCAGCACTGCAGATGGGACCAATGTCTCTGCAGCAGAGAGGAGATGGAAAGCAAATTATTAAGTCTAGCATAGATGCGTCACTGAAGAGCAGAAACTGCCAGCGGTGGGGGCTGGCTTGAAGCCCCCATCTCCCCACAGCCCCTGTGCTCCTCTGCATCCCACTGCCACTGCCTTGCACTTGGCAGTCGAGGGAGTGAGAAAAATGAATCAAGGAGAGGGTGAGCACTGAATCTTTATTGCCTGCAATAAGTGCCTGGTTTATTCTTCAGTAGGTTATGACTATAAGGTTAAAAAAAAAAAAAAATCAAACAAACAACAAAAAACCCCACCTAATCAAACGTTAGTGACCACGAGTGATGATAAATTGTGTCAAGCTGCTGATTCATTGATTAAAACTTAGTGCAGGGTCTGAAATGGAGCTATCTAGAAAGCTTCAACCCACAGTAACTGTTGAAAACATGCCAATAAAAATGAATAATTATGAATAAACATGTCCCAGCATTCTTTGTGTGCAAAAGCATCTCTCATACCAGTTAAGACTATTTTACTGTATGGGACTGGTGATTGCTTCCCGATAATTTTGAATACATGCCTAAGTAAGAAAGTGGACTTGAAAAGCTAAGAATATACATCCCAGTCAATAAAAATATCCATTAATACTCTACACTACTATGGATATCTTGATTCTTACCCATTTTTACCAACTTCTTGCACAATCTCTTTACTAATCCTCTCTTGAGACTATTCCAGTTGATCTAAATAGCTACCTATTCAAAGAACCAGAGAGAGTCAGACAGACTACAGACATCCCCCAGGGGACACAACACGGACACGGGATCATGATGGTGGAAGTCCAGGACCTACTCTATAGAGTAATGTTTTTAACAGTTCCCCAAATACCTCCAACAGAAGAGTGGAAGAGACATCTGTTCCAAAACAGCCAAGCTGGATGATGAAGAAAGAACCCAAGGTGCCATGACGGCACGGGGAGAGCTGACACCATTTGGAAATGTGGGAAGTTCCAACTCAATACAAGGAGAAACAGCTCCACCGTGGGGGTGGTCCGACCTTGGAGAGGGTGCCTGGATTGGTTCTGGAGTCTCCATCCTTCAATGCATTCAAAACTGAGCTGGACAAGCCCTGAGATACCTGCTTCAGTGGGATCGGATTTGGGGAGGAGACAGGACTGCCCCTTCCTTGCTACCTGGAAACATGCATTTTCCCTCTTCCCACTTCCATAAATCCCTTGGATAGACTTCGGTCTGGGGTTTTTAGTTTGGGTTTTATTTGTTTCAGAGGAAAGTGCTCAAAGGCTTGAAGTATTTTATAGTACAGTATTTTCTTCTCTTTTCTACTCATAGTATACAACACTAGGTACTCATATGTGCTATCTAGCATTTATTATTTGTATTACTGATAAAATCCTTGGAAAAAAAATAATCAAAAACTCTGTAAGTACCATTAGTATTGTAAACTAATTGAAGACCCCACATCTAGTGTAGTATAGTCTAAGATACTGTTCCAAAATGGAAAACCATCCTTAGAACATACAGTGTCACCCACATCTGAGGCTTAAAGTTACCACATATTGTCCATGCTGTTGCCCAGCTAATGTGCTCTTATCAGAACTAGGAAGTCTGATGTTTGAAAGAGTTTGGTTTATTTTTGCAGTTTTTCATGTTCCAGCTTGATGTAACCTAGCATACTAACCATGTAAATGCCAGAATGAAAATGTGCTGGAATGTAGATTTAAGTGAATCAATCTTTGCAAAACGCTTTGATAGTCTTTTGAAAGCTCATCTTTGTGTTTGCACAGTAGACTGTTAACACAGATCACGAAGTAATGGTAAAAAAATGAGCTGGTGGTAACACTTCAGAAGGTAAGCTCTAGGACGTTTCAGCTATCTCTGTTGATATTGTTAAAATACAGGAATGGCATGGCTTTAGACACAGCTAAGAGGTGGTAATTATGATTTTCATGACAATCATTCTTCTAGTGAAAATGCATTTCTGCCTTATAGCACTGAAGTTCTTTANCAGAGCTTTTTAAATTTATTTTAACAAAAGCAGTTTATTTTAATGCCCGCTTTTTTTTTTTTTTTTTTTTTTTTTTTTTTTTTTTTNTTTTTTTTTTTTTTGCCTAAGTTTGTGTTCCAGTATTCAAATGCATTGGCAAAATAGAGTAACTGTGAAATCAGGAGGAAATGCCCAATATCTGCGTCTTCCCCAATGATTATGACTGATTTCACTCTTCATTTGAGGTACTGAGTAGATGGAAAAATAACACATGACTGTGACTACTGATAACATGACCTGAGAAGTTTGACTTCCTCACATCAGTAACTGATAGGCAAAAAACGCTTGGTACAATGAAGAACTTGATGATGGTACTTATGATATTTTTCTTCTTGTTGTTTGACTAAGGAATTGATGCATCTTGGCTCATTCTTACATGACTATTTTTTCTTTGCTGATACAGCTTTGTTGTCAAGTGAAAGTCTAGCTCTGGATATTCCTTCCACTGTACTTCTCAGCATCTTTTTGTGTGTGTTTACTTTTTTTTTTTTTTTGGTAAATGTGAAAATCTATGTCGGTCTTGTGGCTTTACATACCTTCACATGATCAATTATGCATGTTCTGCAAGCTCAGTAAGTTATTACTACAGCTCATTCACTGAAGCAGACAGAAGTCAACAGACAGATTGCTAGAACATGATTTCAGAAACAGCAGTTTCCTACACTCACCCTCCTGAGTTTCCACCTTTTTTTTTTTTTTTTTGTAGTGCATAAAAAATAGGGTCCATTGGTGAGCATTTCTTTATTATTAATCTCTCTGTTCTGAGCAACAATTAATTTCTTTCCAAATGAGATTTCATCAGCTTGAAATACAATTTTTGTTATTGTAAAATTTGCAATTTATTTGTTTTCCACTGATTTCTGACCACTATCCAAATTTCTCTTTGAAAATGTGGTCATTACATTTCTGGAAGGAGAATCACTTGCAGTATGACACATCACTCGCTTCTTGCATTTTCAGCAGGTCCTTAGCAAATCCTGCTGGACCTAGCTGACAGATTAGTAAGGTCTACTTGATCATCTCCCCTTGGGCTCATCGGGTTCTCAAGAACAGCTCCAGCATATAGTTGTTTTTTGTTTGTTTCTTTGCTTGTTCTTCAGATCCCAGATGTCTGCAGATCTACATGTGTGAAGGCAGAATTATTCTGAGGTCTATTATTTGTAGCATACAGATGCTAGGTGCTTAGCAGCTGGACAGTTCTGACAGCCATTGTTACCTCTGGAGGCTGCTCATGCCCGAGGTAATCCTTGCTGGTTGCCCCTTAGACAGCTTTTTCAATCTTTATGCCAAGGACTGCTGTGTGATGTCATCTCTCATCTTTAGAGCTGCTCTAGGGAAATCCACTGGAATCTCTATTGCTCTTTAACAAGCCTGCTGCAGCTCCACTTAGCAGCAGAGAATTTTTGGCAAGCTTATCTATCATCTAGTTATCTAGATGCACACGAGTTTCCTACTGTTATCGAAGAGGATGTTTTTGTTGCTCTCCACCAAACTTGGCTTCTGGATGTTCAGGGAGGTGCCTCTTGGCAACACTTTTTGTTTGTCCGATTCCCTGTGACCTGCTCAGTGGGGCCAGCAGAGCTGCCAGAGCAGGTATCTGTGCTGCTCTCAAGAAGCAAAGACATTTTCCCTCAATGAGCAAAACCAGCTGCTGGTCCATCGCATTCTCTGTTTCGGAGTACCTATTGCTCCCCATCCGGGGCTGTCCCCTCTGTGTTCACTTTGCTCTGGCATGCAAGCAGCTTCAGCACCAGTGACAATAAGCTCCTGTGTCAGCAGACGGTCTGCCTGAGAGCAGCAGGGATCTTGATGTCTGCTGGCTTTGCTATAGTGTCTGGCACTCGTTTGCCTGCTGCTAGTGCACCTCACTGAACTAGCACTGCACATCCACCTTACTTTTCCAAGTACCTGCTTTTATTTTGCAAGAAGATCCATTATTCTGTCTCTTATATTCTTGATCCACGTGGAGTGCAGTGATTTCATACTTATTTCTGCCTCTCGTCACTGTTGTCTTGCTCATTTGGCACAATCAGAACAAATAAAAGTCCTAATTTTTGCAGCTGTAAGAAAGCCAAGGCATTTCTGAGGGCACTGGCTGTGTAGCATTGCAATCCCATGCATTTCTTTGGTCATATTCAGGTATGGAAGATGAATACAGAACTGGACAACTCTCAGAACTTGTATCAATATTTAACGTGAAGTGGTGTCAGGTTTTTCTACAATTACGTGACTTTAAAAGGTCTTCTGTGCTTACCTGGAAGGGGATACACAGGCTGTCTATTTTTCTACCTAGCTGCACAGAGATGACATTTACACTTTGGCAATAAAAACTGGACGAGCTGTAGAATGGACCTAAAACTCACAACCACCCCGTAGTTCAGAACAGTAGAAGTACAGACAAAACCGGTATTTTGTCAACCAGCTGTTTTCGCATGCATCATCCTGGGGAAGCTTTGCTTTGACTGAGGGCTGTTTGATTCCAGTAAACGCTCAGGCTTGCCTGCTGCTGAGACCCATCACGGCGCCATGTGGCTCCCCGCACCTCCTAACCTCCCGTGCTCGCTGCCAGCAGGCATCAGCTCAGCGGCCCCTCGGCCTCACGCGGGCACGGCACC